>CAUYPK010164252.1:0-13134 GCA_963574355.1 Loris lydekkerianus
TCTCCCCAATGCAGCTCAACTGAGCACCAAGTCCAAGAACACCAAAAAAGTTCACAGGTAAGGCCTTTCTGGTTTGCAGTCTCACTGCTGCTTGTACTCACGGTTGCCGGCGTGATTAGGTTGATTGAACACACGCAGCCACTTGCCAGGTTTCCACTGTTTTTGTCTTCCTCCTGGGGTCCAGAAGTCCCTTGCTGCCTCCATGTATCCTCAAAGGCATGATCATAGACAGATCCCACCAGCCAGAGATATCTGGATTCTTGTCTCCCCAGGTTCGCCAAGCCCAGTTATAGGGAAGCTGTTAATCAGCCGCCATCTTTAATCCCTCCTTTATGAGTTCTATTTAACCTGTTCAGACAATTTACAAACTTTCAAAACCTTCTGTTTTATCCTGCTTTTCACTTTTTTAAAATAACTAGTCATTCTATTTCAGAACAAAATTTATCAAATAGGATTCTTTCTTTCACAATTATATTTTTCTCTCTGTTTAATCTTTTTTTTTTTTTTTTTTTTTTTTTTTGCAGTTTTTGGCCAGGGCTGGGTTTGAATCTTCCACTTCTCCAGCATATCGGGCTGGTGCCCTACTCCTTTGAGCCACAGGCACCACCCTCTGTTTAATCTTTTTTACTCCCCAAAAAACACCTTTCATAGAGAAGGATCAGAGTTTACTCTAAAATTAATTATTCACTTGGCTAAACTCATACTTAGAAGATTGAAAAGGCAAAATTATCTTATTTTTGACAAAGACTCAGTTTCCCAAACAATTTTAATTTTCAAAGTACTATATTTTACAAATGACTCAAAGGTTTTATGAAACATAACAAAAGTTGAAGGTTTAAGTTATTGTAATGTTTTCTGAAACCACAATATAGGTATCATTCTTCCTGTCTTTCCTGGTCTCACTCACATGGCCACATGGCATCAAAGAGGCTTCAAAACACAGGACCTATCTGTATCTTTAATTTATTTACCAAGTGGGGAGTTTAAAATAAAAAACAAGAAGACTGGACCAGGACGACTGTTCAGTTTATCTCAGAATACCCAGGGAGCAAAGTTGGAGCAGAAAAGGGGGCCATGTGGGCTAGACTGTGCCTTGTAGCTGCTGTCCTAGCCAAGGAGAATATTTTCTTAGATTTCACCATAGCCACCTACTTATCTGAACTCAGAATTTAGAAGCTCAAAATTAAGAACATAAGTTCACAGTCAAATCCAGCAAAATTTAGAAATATTATAGAGGAGGCAGTTCTAAAATATGTAATTATCTGAATTTTAATGACAGTTTTAAAACTAATTTTATTTATCAAATAATACTAAAGTCACATGAACAAAAAGGCATTTAAGTTTTTCTGTTTTTCTGATAAAATACTTGAGGTAAGCATTTACTTTTTTTTCTAAAGTCAATTAATTATAGAGTTTGTTTGCATATTTCAATTGTGAAATATTCAGGTACATCACATATACGGAAACATAAAGAGAAAAACATATAGGCAGAAGCACACTTTTATTTGCAAGGTTTAAAACATATTTTCATTCAGACTATTAATCTTTTAATTACCTAATTTATTTACCTTTGCAAATTACCTAGGTGTTATCTTTTAAGTTATTTTTCTGTTAACCATTTTTACACCCTGTAAGTTAGATATATATAGTTTTAATTACTGTTTTAAACTCATAAATTCTACAAGAAAAAAACAACAACATTATTTTAAACAGTGTAATATCATTATAATAATTTAAGAATCCATTCAAAGGCCAAATATGATAAATCAACTAGGCTGTGTTACAGTAAAATGTCATTGCTTTTTTACTTATAGGAGGGTACCCATACTGAGACCAGTCAGACAGAATATGCCCCAATGTTTTGTCATTTGGGATTGAGGCTTGTGCTCCCATAATACATACCCTATACACAAATACCAAATTTCTCCAGAAGTAGGTAGACCTTAGTGATTATCCATGGCAGGTGTGTGAGAGCAGAGCCCCAAGACTCCGAGGAGAGCAGCACTGCTAGGACCATGAAAGTACTGCTCTCCATACCTGCCTTTCCAGGCAACATTTAGGCTTTCCCGGCAGCACATACACAGCACTTACTTGAGCAGTCTAGGGGTCCATTTGTGGTTACCAGAAACATTACCAGATGCTACTGTCAGCCAATATGCAGAGATGGGGATAGGTTCACCAAACTTAATTTATCAGAGGGCTAGGATTCTGGATAATGGTGACAGTAGCCACTCTAAGACGTTTCTGTTCTTTCATTTCAAACATTACAATTTTATATATTTAAGTTCAAAGTGAAGACTGTGTCACCCCTTACGTTAAACAATAATTGGCAGAACCTAAGATTCATAAACAGTAACAGCTCAAAAGTTAATCTTCTAAATCAATCCATGTAAACTACTAAAGATAGTCATCTTTAGGGTGGGAACAAAGTTTACAAAACAGTAAGAATAGGAGACATTTGGTGAAGAACAGGCAGGAGATAAACCAAGGAGACCAGCTGTGTCCATTCTGTCCTAGTCTGACAGACTTCATCATATTCTCACTATATATGCTTTTAATAGGTCTTACAGCTATTTTGTTCTTTTATTTAACTATTTTTCTTTGTGTTTTGTTGATTTTCCCAGGGATGTGTTTTGATTCCTTTCTTATTTCCTTTTGTGTGTCTACTATACATTTTAGATTATTTTTCTTTTTAATTTTAACCCCCCAAAACATTGAGATGTGTGAATACTACAGTTATTTTCTCAGTGGTTGTCAGAGATGTTACATAAAACTTCTGAAATTTGTAACAACTATTTCAGACAAAAGAAAAAAAAAAACAACAACATTAATTGCACACAAAAAATTCCTGACTTTTTACATCCTCAGGTGTACTCTGGTAATGTCATCAATTATATCTTTTTCTATTGTGTTTCCATAAACACAAATTCATGTTTATTTTAAGACGTAATCTTTTCAAATTTATTGCAGAATTAAAACTATTTTGTTCAGCATTATGATGCCACAGAATACATATATATGCAGATAATTGCATTTACTATAGATCTCTGTGTAGTTCTATATAATCACATAACTGTGGCTAGTATTTTACTTCAGTATAAAGAACTGTCTCTGTAGAAATTCATGTATGGTATGCCTATTGGGTATAAATTATTAGGCTTCCTTTTTTGATCACTGAACCTTTTCATTTTTTCATTTTTTCATTTTTTTTTTTCCAACTTGAGCCTTTTTATTGTCCGTGGATGTGGATCCATGAGACAGAGTCTCACTTTGTCACCTTCTGTAGAGTATGGTGGTGTCATAGCTCACAGCAACTTCAAACTCATGTGTTGAACCAGTCCTCTTCCCTCAGCCTCCCAAGTTTCTTGGACTCCAGAAAACCATCACAATGCCTGGTTAATTTTTAGAGATGGGGTCTCACTCTTCTCAAGCTGGTCTCGAACTCCTGAGGTCAGGTCATCCACCCACCTAGGCCTCTGAAAGTGCTGGGATTACAGATATGAAGCACTGTACTTGTCCTGTTTTTTTTTTTTTTAGCTTATATTGAAAGACAGTTTTGTCAGAAATAGATTATGTGATTGAGAGATTTTTTTTCATTGTTTTTAAATTTTATACTACACATTTCTGTTCTGGAAGATTTTTTGTTAAAAAGTTAGTTGACCATTTTATAGGAGTACTACCTTTCTTTGAACATGCCATTTCACATTTTTCTAGCTGATTTAAAGATCCTGTTTGTAACTTTAAAATGTTTCATAATATACGTCTCTTACTTGGGCTTTATTTTTGTTGTTCCTACTTGAAGTAAGTTGAGTTTATTTAATATTTATGCTATTTTCTCCTCTAATTTTAGAAAGGTTTCAGACATTTCTTCAAGTGATCTCACTTTTCTGTATTCTCTCCTTATAGAGCTTCCATTGTAAATATTTTGGCATGCTTGATGATAATAAGCCTCTAGATCTCTCTTCAATTTCTTCATTATTTTGATTTTGGTTGCTTGCTTTTTTTTTTTTCTTTTTCTTGACTAATAATTTTGAATGGCCTATTATTAAGCTTTCTTCATTGTTTCTCTTGGCACATCAAGTCTGCTGTTGACGCTTTCTAGTGAATTTTTAAATATAGTTAGTTTATTTCTCAACTGCATATATTTTGGGGGTTTGATTAATTTTAATCTTTTAAATAACTTTGTTTTCTTTGCACATGGTTTTTCTCCTTTAATTTATTTGTCAATATTCTCATTGAGATGATACATCTGTAAGACACAGATTTTGCATACCCTAAAATTATTTCATAAATCTTCACTTTAGGTTCACTTAAGTATATATATATTTTTTCATTGTACTGCCTTTCTTGGTTTCTTTGATTTATTTTTATTTATAATGAGATTGTGAGCATTTAAAAAAAAAAGCTTCCCATTTTATCCTTCAGTGAAGACTTTGCTGAGGGAAAATTTTTTACCATATAGCCACCCCAGACGTTCTGGGCACTTCTCCACATTGTTGGCAAGTTATGCCTTCTGTGGAGTGATCTGTATATTTTCCTACTAAAAAAGATTTATTTCCTTTTAAAATTCTATTATCTTTAGCTTCCATGATAAATGCCACATGTTCTGTAGAGTCTTAATTCAGTAGTTATTCGCTTTTGTTTTCACTTGACTTTGCATGACATTTAAACTATATCTGCAATTTTTTTCAGCACCACCTATCAAGGGAAACAATAAGCAGTCTCTTGAAAGCCCCAGAGAAAACCAGGACTTTGGATATATGTTTGGATTGTGTGTTCAACCAAATGTTTCTGAAGAGAAGAGATTTAAAATTGAAGAATATGTTTATGAATGTCATCAATTCAATGAGTCCTTCATTAAAACTTTGTTATTCTTCCACCAATCAACATTACCTTCACATGCCAAAATCCATGACTGGAATCAATACGGTAATATGTTTACCTAATGGCCATTGCTTAATAATTATCAGGGAATAAATAAATAGGAAAACCATTACATATTCAATAAATATTTGATTTTTTTTTTACATAATTTTGCTCTAAATAATTACTTAGGTGGCTATGTTGATGACAGAAATTATTAATGCAATAAACTTGAAAAGACCTAGAATCAAATCTCATGCTCTATAAAATATCTAAAAGCTGAATATCTAGAAATACAATACAAATATCAATAATGTGAGAAACTCATCAATGTTTAAAGCTTATTGTCCATGATTAAATCCATAACTGGGAGAATTTCTACAAGTATATGGAATGCATGGAAGCTTTTCCCTAGTCAGGGTATTCTCACTGGAAAAAAAATCCTACATATATAATAAAAGCAAGAATGCCTTTAGTTAGTCATCCGATCTAAGAACTATCATAGTTCATAGTAGAGAAAACCTCTACAAATATAAAGAAAATGACATAGCCTTTAATCCTTTTTCAATCCTTAGAGAAAGAATGTCAGAGGACTCACACTGTAGAGAAACCCTACAAAAACGAAGACTGTGGTAAAGCCTCTAAATGGGACTCAACACATACAAAACATCGAGTAATTCATACTGGCGAGAAAATGTACAAATGTGAAGAATGTGGCAAAGCTTTTAACCGGTGCTCCAACCTTATACAACATCAGAGAATTCACACTGGAGAGAAACCTTACAAATGTGAGGAATGTGGTAAAGACTTTAAATGGGTCTCAAAACTTAGAAAACATCAGAGAATTCATACTGAAGAGAAACCCTACAAATGTGAAGAATGTGGCAAGTCCTTTAACCGGTGCTCAAAACTCACACAACATAAGAGAATTCACACTGGAGAGAAACCTTACAAATGTGAAGAATGTGGTAACACCTATAAATGGGCCTCAACATGTAGACTACATCAGAGAATTCATACTGGTGAGAAACCCTACAAATGTAATAAATGTAGCAAAGCCTTTAACCGGTGCTCCACCCTTACACAACATCAGAGAATTCACACTGGAGAGAAATCGTACATATGTGAAGAATGTGGTAATGCCTTTAAATGTGCCTCAACTCTTAGAAAACATCAGATAATTCATACTGGAGAAAAAACCTACAAATGTGAAGAATGTGGCAAAGCCTTTAACAGGTGCTCAAACCTTACACAACATAAGAGAATTCACACTGGAGAGAAACCTTACAAATGTGAGGAATGCGGTAAAGTCTTTAAATGGGCCTCAACACTAAGAAAACATCACAGAATTCACACTGGAGAGAAACTCTACAAATGTGAAGAATGTGGCAAAGCCTTTAACCAGTGCTCAAAACTCACACAACATAAGAGAACTCACACTGGAGAGAAACCTTATAAATGTGAGGAATGTGGTAAAGCCTATAAATGGGTCTCAAAATTTAGAGTACATCAGAGAATTCATACTGGAGAGAAACCCTACAAATGTGAAGAATGTGGCAAAGCCTTTAACCGGTTCTCAAACCTTACACAACATAAGAGAATTCACACTGGGGAGAAATCATACAAATGTGAAGAATGTGGCAAAGCCTTTAACCAGTGCTCAAAACTTACACAACATAAGAGAATTCACACTGGAGAGAAACCCTACAAATGTGAAGAATGTGGCAAAGCCTTTAACCAGTGCTCAATTCTTATACGACATCAGAGAATTCATTCTGGAGGGAAACCCTACAAATGTGAAGAATGTGGCAAAGTCTTCAAATGGTGCTCATCTCTTAAAAAACATCAGATAACTCATACTGGAGATAAACCCTACAAATGTGAAGAATATGGCAAAACCTATAAGCAGTGTTTAACCTTTACACAACATCATAAAATTCAAACCAATGTGAAACCCCACAAATGTGAATAATTTGGGAAAGCCTTTTACCAGTGCTCAACCCTTACACAACATCAGAGAATTCACACTGGAGATAAACCCTACAGATGTGATGAATTCATGAAGGTCTTTATCTCTCATTTTAGCTTTAATACCTCAGAAAATTTGTACTAAAAATACTAGTAGAATTTGGCAAAGACTTTTCACATCTTAACAGCACAAAATCCATAACATTGAGAAATCCTAACAATTTGAGCAACATAGCAAAACTTTTAACTGTCTTTCAGGACTTATTCAACATCAGAATATATATATACCACAAAGGAACCGTAAAAATGTAAAGACTGGCATATTCTTTACTTAATTTCCAGGCCTTAAATAATTTACATGCAAGAGAAACCTACAAATGTAAAAATACTCAAACATTAGTATTACAGAAAACCCTATAGATGTAATACAAGGGAAAAGTGTTTTATCTCAAATATACAACCTTGACATAACCAGGGAGTTTATACAAGACAAACATTTAACAGGTACAATAAATGTGCACAAGTATTTGATTAAAACTTAACTGAAAGTGCCTCAGAGGATTCACACAAGTAAAAACTAAACAACATTTCTAGACTTTACATTAACTTTGTGTATTCACAGTAGAGAAAAATATGAATTCCAGATAATTTGATGTTATTTTCCGAGAGCAATACCTTATCTTTTGATAAGAATAATTATTAATGTATTCATGGGTACTTTGCCTTCAAAATACTTAAAATTATTCAAAAGTGTTCAGTGGAAATTCTGGGAAGTTGGCCAACTATTAGCAACCCTTTGCAGAGGATCCTGACCAGAGGGAGACAAACTGGACAGAATTGGACACTAGGAAACCAAAAGTGGGGAGACAAGCTGAAAAAGTTCAGCAAGCTGTAATTCCAAGGAAAGGCATTCAAGAAAGCTAATTTTAGTTAACAAAGCCTATCTTCTAGAGGATGGGAGACATCTTCTCCCAAGCAGGAGGTCTGTATGGGGTCTCTGTGAGCCACCAGGGAAGACCTTTTATTTTACCTCACTGTAGACAGCTGCTAAACACTGGGACTCTTTCTCCATGATAGTTCTACTTGTGAACCTAGATACCACCCCACCTGGTATGAAATTGAACATATATTTTCCCCCACAATTCCGAACTCCCAGTCCACCCTTTCTCCCTTGCATGGAGGTCTGAAATTCTGACCACATCATATCCCAGAGTGTTTGGTCTTTTTTCTGAGAGACCCTGGCATAGTGTGAATGAGAGGATGGAGGAATCTGTGACTAGTGGGGAAGAAAGAGGGCATGAGAAGAAATGTTCACATTTCTTAGTGGAAGGAGGAATAGTCCCCAGGTTATAACTTTGCCTGGCCAACTGTATTGACCCTTGGTTCAGGCTGGGTCTGACCCCCAGCTTTGACAGTGCCAGCAAGCAGGAGAGTGGTTGCTCAGTGTAAACTGAGTTTGGTGGGTGGAGGCATGATTTCCGGGTTCAACTGGAGTGACAAGAAGAGGCTTGCCGGGTGTGAACTGAGACCAATGTGCGGGGTGGGGTTCGCTGGCTCCAACTGAGCCTGTGAGCAGATAAGTGGGAGCTAATGTGGACTGAGTTTTGTGGGTGGGGGTGTGGACCTCTGGCTCCAACTGAGTGATGAGTAGAAGCATGGATGCCTGTTGTTAACTGAGTCCTGCAGGTGAGGTCCCTGACTCCTGGCTTTGATTCTGCCTGGGGGACAGGGGTGTTTACCTTAATGGGCAATTAGTGGTTCAATGGAGGGAGCTGTGCACCATACCCTCGGTTACAGGACAGAACTAAGAATTTATGTACCCAATTGAAGATGCTTGGATACCTCTGTTGAGCAGTGTTTGTACTGCCTGAGACAATTTGTTGAACTCACATCTGGACCTGTCCACACAGGGACACTCAGGTTGACCTTTGAAGTCCTGTAGTGGAAAATACCTGAATGGTGGGGGTGGGATGTCACAGCTGTTTGTACCTCTCCACATCTGAGATGTAAACCTAATACCATGACTTCTTAAGATAGGGTAGAGATTTGGATGATTTCAAAACAGAGCCAGCTTGTGCTATCTCTCCAAATTGGTAAGCAGAGTCTCCAGCCAATTCTCTGAAAGGGCCTTTGTAAGGTTATAGGAGATAATTCACCATTGTAAAGCCTGGCACTTTGGTAAGGGCTGACTAACTACTACCTGGGAATACCAATTCAATCTCACCCTACCAGTTCTAACAACCAAATGGTGGAAAATAAACATGGGGTGTAACCAAGGGAAGAACTCTGGCAACATGAATAACCAGAGTAGATCAACCACTGCAAGGAAAGAACAAGGAGATAACAACTGAAGAAGCCATGCATAGAAAAATGGCTGAAATGTTAGGTAGAATTCAGAATATTTATGGCCAATAAGATGAATAGAAAGGAAGAATAGTTAGACATTGAAATTCAAAGAGTAGTTCTAAAGTCATAAGAAATTGATGAATTCAAAGACAAAGTCACTAAAGATATGGACATAATGAGAAAACAGCAGAGCTCAAAGAAATGAAAAATTTGAGTAGTTCCAAAACACAATAGAATTCCTCAGTATCAGCCTTGATCAGGCAGATGCAAGGATGTCTGAAATTGAAGACAAAGCTTTTTAATTTTCCCAAACACTCAAAGTGCCAAAGAAATGGAGAGCAAAAACATCATTTTCTGAAAGTTGTGGAATAACCTACCCCCCCCCCCCATCAAACATACATTTTGTAGGAATTCCTGAAAGAGAAGAGGATGGTCCTAAAAGTATAGATGACTCCAAGAGACTATGAAGGAGAATTTTCTAAGCATTGAAGAGATAACAGAAATTTAAATAGACAATTTCAGAGCCCCAGCAAGACTCAAAGTAAAACATCTAGACACATTGTGATTAACTTTGCCGGAGTTAATATGAAGTAGAAAACTGCAAGCAGCCAGATGTAGGAGAAGCATTACCTACAATGGGAGAAATATTAGAATGACTACAGATCTCTCAGCTGAAAATTTTCATCCCAGAAGAGGATGGTCATAAACCTTCAATCTCCTAAAACAACTTTCAGCCCAGGATCCTGTATTCAGCTAAACTGAATTTCATTTGTGATGGAGCAATGAAATACTTTACTAACATTTGCATGTTGAAGAAATTTGCCATAATTAAACCAGCTCTCCCGGATATTCTCAGACCCATCCTACACAATGACAAACACAATTCTCTATCTTCACAGTAAACTCACCTAGAATTTTTTTTTAACAAAACCCAGCTTCTACAGTGGTCAAAGGATGAAAAATAACCACTGGATATTCAAAAAACATGACACACAAAACACTACCATGATTATCAATTTTCTCAATTAATGTGAATGGTTTAAATTGTCTTCTAAACAGGCAGAGGTTGGCTGACTGGATACATAATCTCAGACTAGATATCTGCTGCATACAAGAAATGTGATGAACTTCTATAATATAGGAAAATGGAAATCAGGAAAAAGCAGGGGGGCAACTTTATTTGCAGATACAATTGGCATTAAACCACTGAAGGTAAAGAAAGATAAGGGCGGTCACTGCATATTTATTCATCCAGGGAAACACTCAACATGAAGAGATTTCGGTAATATTTATGCACCCTACTAGAATGTTCCTCAGTTTATAAAGCAAACCCTAACAGATGTGAACAACTTGATATCTTCCTGCACTATAATAATGAGGGATTTTAACACCCCCTTTGGCAGTTTTGTATAGATCTTCCAAGAAGAAACTAAATAGAGAAATATTTCATCCTAATAAAACTGAATATAACTTTTTTCTCATCAGCCCACAGGTCATTCTCTAAAATAGATCTTATCCTAGGACACAAGTCTAATCTCAACAAATTTAAAAGAATAGAAATGATTCCTTGTATCATCTTGGACCACCGTGGTATAAAAGTTGATGTCAACAGGAATCTTCATACTCAAAGTCATGGAAACTAAATAATCTTAGACTGAATGATAGCTGGGTCAAAGGCAAGATTAAAAAGGAAATCAAGTATTTGGAACAAAATGATAATGACACAAATTATGAAAAACTGTAGGATACTGAAAGACACATGGCCTACAAACACATGAAAAAATGCTCATTTTAATCATCAGAAATGCAAATCAAAACTACTTGGGATAATATCTAACTCCAGTATGATTAGCCAACGTAACTATTTCCCAAAGCTACAGATGTTAGAGTGGATACAGAGAGAAGGGAACACTGCTGATGGGAATGCATGCTAACATGACCTGGGAAAGAAGTTTGGAGAATACTTAGGGAACTAAAAGTAGACCTGCCATTCGATCCTGCAGTTTCTCTACTAAGTATATACCCAGATAATCAAAAATCATTTTACAGCAAAGATATTTGCACCAGAATGTTTATTCCAGCCCAATTTATAATTGTTAAGACACGGAAACAGCCCGTGTTCCCATTGAGGTATATGTATACCATGGACTACTTTGCAGCCATAAAAATGGAGACTTAACCTCTTTTATATTTACCTGTTTGGAACTGAAGTGGAGAGAGAGGTGTGGGGGTATGCAGGAGGAGTGAGGGTATTTGGTGGGGATCTCACCTAATGTCCATAATGCAATGGTACATTTCAAAACTATTAAGAAAAGAGTCTAATTGTTTTCCCACAATAAATAAGTGAGGTCATGGATGTGTTAATCAGTTTGATGTAAGCATTTCATATTGTGTATTAAATTAGTATGCTGAAACCCATAAATGCATCAATATACAGTTATGTTTTATAAAAATTAAAAAAAAAAAGTGTACAGGGCAGTGGCTCACATCTGTAATCCTAGCACTGTGGGAGGCAGAGATGGGTGGATTGCTTGAACTGAGTTATTCTAGACCAGCCTGAACAAAAGACCAGCCTGAGACCCCATTATCTGCTAATCAAAAAAAGCCATACATTGTGACATGTACCTGTAGTTCCAGTTACTGTGAGACTGTAACAAGAGGATTGCCTGAGCCCAAGAGTTTGAGGGTGTTCTGAGTCAAAATTCCATGACAGTCTACCCAGGGTAACAAAGTGAAACTGTCCCAGACACACATAGACCAAAAAAAAAAAAAAATCAAAAGTAATTATTGATGTAGTTCAATCCTCAAATTGGTTGATGCTATAACTTGATTTTTTTTTTTTTTTTTTTTGAGGTCAAGATATAATATTTTATTCAGTAACAGCCTGAGGGAATGCAGGTGTGGTGTCCAATATAAATTTGTTCTTACTTGGTATGTGAAAATATGTGATCTGTTGTTTCTGCCTCGGGGCTATGAGTGGCCATTTAATGTTATGTGAATATGCTTAGTATCAATTTTTCTGTGGAAATTCAATGGTGAATGTAAACTACATGAAGACAATCTAAAGACAATGTTTTTTTTGGGGGGGGATTTGAACCAAATTTATGATGCATGTAAGCATATGTTGGGTTATTGGGATATTTTTCAACTGGACTAAAGGATAAAACTTTCTACATTTTGCAAGTGCATTATTTTACCACTTGTGTCTTAATTGGTAAAAAACTGGCTCATTAGTTAAAGTATCTTTATACTAAAAAGAAATACAAGGCTTGAATAGTGTTTGATGTAACAGAGGATGTAGAAATCTTAAATATTAATTGATGTAATGTTAGTAGAAATAACATCTTTACAGATATCATAGGAAAATAAAAATAACACCTACATCTTTATAGATATCTGCAGACAGTAAAGATAACTCTTGTTTGAAATGTGATATAAATATTCAAATCAATGTGCACTAAATAGCCTCCATCTTTAAAGAAAGCAAAATGCTAACAATACTATATTAGATAATAATGCTCCTTGAGTGCTTGTGACCAAGGAGCACATAGTGAATTTCAAAGTGCTTTATTTATGCTGTGGGCTAATAAACTTGTCTTGATTAATAAAACTAAATGATTTTTGATGTTTTAACATTGATGCACAATGAATGAAATCTTATTCTTCCACTAATGCTAAACTTTATTATCTTGTCCAAGATTGTAGTTAACAGGTGAAAATAACATACCATATATATTCGAGTATAAGCCGACCTGAGTATAAGCCGACCCCCTTAATCTTACCCTCAAACTGGGAAAACTCGAGTATAAGCCAAGGTGGAAAATGCAGCAGCCACTGGTAAATTTCAAAACTAAAAATATATACCCAAAACAATTACAATAATTGAGGAATCAGTAGGTTAAATGCTTTTCAATATTTATTGCTAAAGAAAAACTGTAAACTAGCAACAACAACTTT
>CAUYPK010164264.1:0-58517 GCA_963574355.1 Loris lydekkerianus
TACCCAGAAGATCAAAAATCACATCATAACAAAGATATTTGTGCCAGAGTGTTTATTGTAGCCCAATTCATAATTGCTTAGTCATGGAAAAAGCCCAAGTACCCATCGATCCACGAATGGATTAATAAATTGTGGTATATGCATACCATGAAATATTATGCAGCCTTAAAGGAAGATGGAGACTTTACCTCTTTCATGTTTACATGGATGGAGCTGGAACATATCCTTCTTAGTAAAGTATCCCAAGAATGGAAGAAAAAGTACCCAATGTACTCAGCCCTACTATGAAACTAATTTATGGCTTTCACATGAAAGCTATGACCCAGTTATAACCTAAGAATAGGGGGAAGAAGGAGAGGGAGGGGGGGAAGGGGTAAAAGGAGTAGAGGGAAGGGGGAAAGGGAGGGGAGGGGAGGGGAGGGGAGGAAGAGGGGAAGGAGGGGGGAGGGAGGGTGATTGGTGGGATTACACCTACCGTGCATCTTACAAGGGTATATGTAAAAGTTAATAAATGTGGAATGTAAATGTCTTAGCACAATAACTCAGAAAATGCCAGGAAGGCTATGTTAACCAGTGTGATGAAGATGTGTCAAAGGGTCTATAAAAGCAGTGTGTGGTGCCCCATGATTGCAGTAATGTACACAGCTATGATTTAATAAAAACAAACAAACAAAATGCAGAAGTATGAAAAGTAAGGACTTTTCCTTAGTACACTTTTGCCACTGAAATGTTTTGATTCCTCATCCTAAAATAGGCACTCAGGTCTATCAAATCTCTCTTATTCCAAATGACTTCACTTTTGTTTCAGTATCTTTGCTTATTAGTATTCTGCATAATTTAAATCACTGTTTATTATGTACAGTGTGTAATAGACATTAAAAAGCAGGTGATAAGCCATTTGATCATAACTTAAAAGATAAAAGACTCATTTCTTCCATGTGGTAAACATGTTAGAACAGTACAAAAAAATTGTAAATCTTGTCATTAGACAGAAGCAATTGTATTAATAAAAAATTATTCCAAATAAGATTTCACATTTATATCAACATCTTTGCTTTTTTAAAGTTTTTTTTTTTTTTTTTTTTTTTTTTTGTATTCCAGGTATTTCAAACTTAAACTGTGGCAAAATCTGCTGCCATCCCATAGGTAAAATAGTAAAGGACTCCAAAAACAAAAGGTTTTCCCCAAGTAAACACTTATCACTGTTAAACATCCTTCTTTCCCTTTTAGTTCCTCGCTTCTGTTCTATTTTTATGAACAAAATAGTCTACATCCCTGTGCCTAATAAACAGGATTGCTTTGTGGGCTGAGCATTCGTGGATTTTTACAAGAAGCACGTCAGAGCTGAATTCATCACACTCTGAAAGTCTACCCCAGGGGGTTTCCATTCATACTTATTGTTAAATCAAGGATATTAGAGGTGGAACAGACTAGTCTTCATTGAATGTAATCAACAGTTATCAGCTCACTTTGAACTCCAGAAATAACATTTGGAATGTTCTTTCTGGTAGAGCACATCAGGGTATCTGGGTAGCTTGGAGCTTGATAATTTCAAAACTGAATAACCAAACACAGTAACAAAGAAAACCTCTATTGGGGTTTATGATTAAAAATACCAAGTTTGGAGAAAGTGCGTAGAAGTATGAAATTAAAAAAAAAAATTTCTTGCCCCTTTAATTCCCTGCATGTATTATATTTTTTAAGCACAGTGAGCTACCAGTTTCCATTATTTTACAAAGTAATACAGTATGTGGGAGGCCCTTAAAAGTATCCTTCCCTTATAATTTGTTTTCTTTTCTCCAGGAAGTCCCTCTCCAATATACAGTATGTCTTAAAAGTAGTGTAGCTGTCATTAATAAGAGCCCTTCAGACAGAAGAGAAAAAATGCAGTCCAAAATGACTTAAGGGAAAAAAAGAGGATATACTGATTAGCAAAACTCAAAGAGTGTGCAGTAGAGCTGGCAAGACACACGAGGAGTGGGGTGTTGAAACTTTATGGGACCAAGAATTCTTCATCTTCCATCTCTTGGATCAACCTACTTTCCTGTGTTGGCTTCTTTCTCAGGAGAGCTCTCTCCAAATACTATTAAGATTGTGCAAGAGCTCTAGGTTTGCAACCTAACAACTTAATACCCAGGGAGGTGGAAGACCATCATTTCCCAACAAATGCAACCAGATATCTCAAACAGAGCTTTCACTGGCCCAGTGTGGTGACTGCCTACCTCTAAAGGAATCACTGCCACTTAGCGGGGGTGGAATATGCTGGAAGGGGCCAGGTTTGGGTCCTGTGCCTGTCTCTGTGAAGAAGGGATGGGGTGAGCCCCACCTGAATTTTCAGCAGATGAGAGTGGGAGAGATTATTTCCACAAAGGAAACTGAGCCATTACTAAAGAGTGAAACAAACAACTGTCATTACAACTGGTCATTCGTGGCTACAGGTTATTTTAAAAACATTTTATTATGGAAAGTTATGAACAGAATCATGAGTTAGAGAATAGTATGGTCAACCCATTTTCCTATCACCCAATTCAAGGGTCATCAACTCATGGCCATAGTTCATGCGTACTCCACATGCCAGGGCACTTCCCCACACTTAGATGATATTGAAGCAAACCCCAGACATCACATCATTTCATCTATAATTACTCACTATGTATCTCTAAAGGATAAGCATTCTTTATTAAAAAATGAAAACCCACAATACCATTATCATAAAAATTAACACTGTTTTCTTAATATTATCAGATATCCAGTCAGTATTCAAATATCTTCCATGGTCTCATAAGATAATTTCTTATTATACTGTAGTGTATTTGGATCAAGATCTAAATAAAGTTCATGTATTCTGATTCATTTAAGAAGCTTGTAATCTATAGTTTCTCCTTGCATCTCTCTTTTTTATTGTCTTTTCAAACAATGTATTTATAGTTTCTTTGTTTTAAGTTGGTTTTCCTGTTGAGATTCCCAGAGCCCAGATTTTGCTGATTACATCTCTGGGTGTTGTTCCACATGCTTTTTTGTCCTCCTGTTAAGACTCTGTTTCACTCCCTTATGAAGGATGCTGTGCACTTTCTTCCTCCAGAAGTTTACATCGCTTCTCTTTGTGATATAAGAAGCTGTTGATAATCTTTGAATCATTAATGATTGCAAAAGGTGATGCTCTAATTCCATTATTTCTCTTTCAATTATTAGCTGAATACCTGTAGATTCTAGAGTCCAGAAACAGAACAAATACTTGATGCTATGCCTTTATTTAACAGTTTCCCAAAACAATGACTTGTTTCACTGGCATTCCCAAATGAGAAAAAATAATGTATTTTTAAAAAAAGCCATCATTATAATAAACTCCTGGATTTAAGTATATTGGATGGATTTAAGTCTGTTGATGTTGTTATTCTCATTGAAGTGCAACATGTATCATCTTTGATAAGTGGGAGCCTAGTCAAGTGAGTTTTGAGTCCTCGCAACATAACCCTAATAGCTTTTGTTCACGTCTTGCCTTTCTAATATGTCACGATGCTCAAGGTTCAGCTTGTATTTGTTGCTCCGGGTCTGGAATCAGTAATTTCTCCAAGGAGCCATGATTTCTGTTAGTGTGCTCATTGATAAGGACAGAACTAAGAAATATGTGTACATTTCAGGAGATAAAATGCATCATGGGTTCATGATATGGCCGATTCAAAATCAGGACAAAAGGTTTATATGTAACCTTATCTATCTTAAGTCTTTATCTCCTTTCCGTTAAACTATAAATCCCAATTCTCACTGACACTGTCAGAATCTCAGTTTTATCCCACACTAAACATACGACAGTCTTGGAACAACAGCATCACTACCCCAAATAACATTTGAAGATATTTTTATAGCAGTTCTGTTTATCTTTATGGTCTATCCCACAAAAATATCAAATGACTTTTAAAATCACTTGGGATGGTTTCCCTCTTTGTCATTCTACCACTGTCTAATTTTTAGGGATGGTTCTTTAACTTTGTTTTAAAATTATGTATAACTATGATCATGCCACCAACTGGATACACAAGTTCTCCATTTCATTTTATATGCAAGGTTTAGGAATTGCTTTTTAAATTTTAACTGAGTTTTAGAATTAGGAATAATATTTGTGATTTCTAAGTGAAGCCTACAAAATATATTTTTGAAGTAGGAATTCTGTCCTCGTTCTTTTGACCCTGTTCCTGTGTGTAACACTTATTTTTCTATTTTATTCTGTCATTCATTCTTCATTGTTTAATGTAAACACTTACTCTGATCCTTCTCCATTATTATAAACAGTAGCATTACTAGACACGCGTTTATTCACTTTACTGTTTTCATATAACTATGTATTTTAGTGTTGCTTGCATTATGTTTTCTCTCTCACACATCCACATGAAAAAAAAAAAAACAGTATGTAGATATATGTGCGTAAGTTTTAGAAATTAGGAAGATCAGTTCACAATTGCCAGACATGGAAACAACCCAAGTGCCCTTCAACTGTGGTATGTGTACACCATGGAGTACTATTCAGCCATAAGAAAAGATGGAGACTTGACATCTTTTGTGTTTACCTGGATGGAGCTGAAACACATTCTCCTTAGTAAAGTATCTCAAGAATGGAGAAGCAAATATCCAATGTACTCGATGCTAATAGGAAACCAATATATAAAGAACTACACACCCATGCAAAAGAAAAACACAAGTATAATTTAGCAAGGGAGAGGAGGGTGAAAAAGGGAGGGCTCAACTACAACTTGAACTTTACCTACCTTAGAAATGAAAACAATGTAACCTAAATATTTGTTCCTTCATATTAATCTGAAATAAAAAAAAATAAGTGGTATAGAAACACAAAAATCAAACCAAAACAAATCTGTTACAGCTAGGGGAAGAAACAAAATTAGGAAGATGTATATTTTTATGCTAGGGGCTATGATTAGACTAATGCCTTTATACAGGGTGGCCATGAAGTTCATGTGCAACTACACATGAACTTTATTACTATATGATAGCTTAGCCCCTACCACCACACACACGTTTCTGCTCACCTTTTGTTTTCTGGCTATCACCTATTTGTCTCCTACTATAAACATTATTGAAATTAGCTTAATAATCTCCTCTGAGCTATTTTTGCTCTCTCCCTGAACATTTAACTTGAACTAATCTCTTTCTACTGCCGATTTATATTACCCCTAAGGCAAGCAGCTGCCTGATTCTGCCCTTCATAAACTTTCCTTTTTCTCCCCCAAATTGTCAGAATAGAATTAATATGGGGGCTGCCTCCCAGACAGCAGCAGAGCCGTGGTGGTACAGGTAAATATGTGTTGAGCCTCCACTCTGCTTCAGTGGCTACCACGCTGGCTGTTTCAGATGTCTGCAGCTCGGTCTTTTGTAGAGCTTCTGGATGAGGAATCTTCCACTCTTGTGAGGACATGTAGGCAATTCCAGGGTTTTTCTGGTACAGAAGCCCCTTTCCCTTCCCTCCATTTCCTCCCACATTTATGCGAGTGCTGATTTATCTCCACCGGCTCAGACTTTGGCCTTCATGGGAATACCTCACCACCTAGCCTGGTTGGTGATGTCCATGGGGTCTTGGCTTTGCTATTTGAGTCTCTTTCTTTTGATGGGAGAACTTGAGGAGATTCAAAATCTTTTTTTCCAACTTCCCATAATCCTCCAGTGGCCATAGAATTTATCAAACATTTTGGACTTTGAAGAATTATTTATAAATATTCAGTATCTGTTATGATAGCACTTTAATTTCACTAAACTCAATCCTGCATTCCTGGCAGGTAAATATAAGCCAGTGGTAATTCTCCTTTTTTTTTTTCAATAAAGAATTAATCATCTATTATACAAAAATAAAATGTAGCTGTTATACTAAAAACAAAACATTTGGGGTTTTTTCCTTGGAAGTGAATAGTAGACCATTTTTATGATACACATGTAATTTACTATGTACATTTTTAAATATTGAGAATTATAAACATCAAACAAAGCTTAAATTTGTAAATATTTGATCTATTGAAGACATTATCTCTGCCACTATGATTTTCATGCCATATGTTCTTACATGATTAGTATATGTGAGTAAAGAGCACCATTAACCTTTACAAAATAGAGGACTCACAAAAAGGTCATCTTTGTTCTATTAATGAGGGTGCAGAGGGTCAAAGAGGTGTAGTATTTGTCCAAAGTTATGCAGCCAGTAAATGGCAGAGCCCAGGATCAAATGCAGATGCCAAGGGAGACAACAGAGCATGTGAAAGCCATGCAGCCATAGTTTCAACAGAAGGGTTTCTAACCCTTCCCACTGAAGAAGAACACTTAGCTTTTCATTTGTTTAAAGGATAGTAAGGAGAGATGGGGGAAGGAGAAGGTAGTTGAAAGGCATATATACTCTCAGCATTGCAATTCAATAGATTTAAATTTTTTCCCCAAGTTTTATAATCTGTACTTCAGCGAGGCACCAGGGTGGTATCTGCCCACCTCTAGATTGAAAAAGAAACATGGAATCAAGGCTATTTTAGGCATCTGTCAAGCTGTAATTACCTCTTTGCTCAGAGCAATCTTTATGTAAGACTAATACAGATTGGCATTTCTTCAGTTTAAAAAGAACATTTCCAGTCATCCTTCTAATAGAATGATCCTTATTATGATGATTATTTCAGTATGTTTTCATAGAGGGAAAAGGGTCCCAGTGTGGTCTTGATATAAGAGATTATACTTTAAGCTGGTCCATTTCTTATTTACTTACAAGTTCCAAAAGCTTCTTAGAGTTTTCTTCCCCTACTCTTTCTAGTGCAAAAATTGTTGAATGAGATTTATCTAAGTTTTTCAAATAAGCTGGACTTGTTTACCAACAAGTCTATGTCTACCTTTTGTAAAATGTTTACCCAAAGTATGACCATTAAAGAGTGGGATTGAGTGGGTGCAGCAGTACACACCTGTCACCCCAGATACTCAGGATACTGAAGTGGGAGATTCACTTCAGCCTAGGAGTCAGCCTGGGCAACATAACGAGACCCTATCTCTAAATTTTTTAGATAGTGGTTGGCTAGTACTCTTGCTGATAAAAAAATTTAAAAATAAAAATGTTTAAAGGTGAGATTGAAACAATAATTTATGGAGAGAATACCAATTTTTCATCAGTAGACACTTGTTCACTTTCTGAGGTTTAGCTCCCAAAAGCTGATCCTGAGATGAGGATTCATGAGTAAATGACTTTAGTAGTGATAGTTGCCAGGAAAAATGAATAGGGAGGTAAGAAGTGGGACCTAGAAGAACAGGAGGCCAAAAATGTGGTATCAGGCCAAGTCCCAGAATGGTGACTTTGGCTCAGTCCACAGGACAGTTCCAGTAGGTCACATCTAATAGTTGTCCCACCAAAGGCAGTGGGATAGAGTGCTTATACCCCTCCCCTACCACAGGATAGTCACTGGATAGGGACTGCCCACTGGGCTCTGGAACCCCCTCCCCTCCACGCTCTCAGGCAGTGCAGTTTCAGTAGCCTTAAGATATTTCCCAAAGAGTCATCCCAGATGCAAGAGGGTAAGAGCAAAAGAGCTGGGGCTGAATACAGGTGCTGGGTGCTGGCTGTTGCTGGTGCTTTATCCTCCCACTGCCACCAGTACATCCTCGAGTTCCCAAAGGACGTCTTTACCAGAAAAAAATGCCTAAGAAGTTCAAGTTCTGTTATGTTTTCTAGAAATTTACCAAATCGAAAACCAGAGACCTAAGTCCAATATTTGTTCCTAGACCAACATTTCACATTCACTGACAATTATCTCTAGAGAACGGATTGGGGAGTGAATTAATTTACCTAGAAAAAAGATAATTGCTATAAAAGAAAACTATGCTTCTTAATCTTTAACTTGGATTATAAATATGCAACCAAAGTAGCCAGAATGTTCTGACTGGGGTGATGGATCACCAGCCACTCAAATGTCATTTGAAAGAATAGATGGTGTTTTTAAGAAATGATCCTGTCCATTAAGACTGTAACTGTGCAGAAGAGAACCAAACCCAGGGAAAATGTCTGAGTCTCAGACACTCCCCCCACCCCCATGCTTGACATATTTTATCATCACAGCAATCCTTTAAGGCAAGTACTATTATTCTGTTTTAAAGGTGGGGAAACTAAGGTTCAAAGAGAAGACATGTACTCATTCAACATGTTCTTATTAGGGATCATCTACTGTGTTCTTAATAGGCATCATCATGGTGTGAGGCACTGGTTATAGAGGGAAAAACAAAAAGGACCTTGTCCCCTCTTTCCTTACACATGGCCTAGTAAAGACCATGGACAGTACAAGGTGAAACAAGCAGGGCGGTGCCTGTGGCTCAGTCGGAAAGGCGCCGGCCCCATATACCTAGGGTGGCGGGTTCGGACCCAGCCCCTCTGAACTGCAACAACAAAAAATAGCCGGACGCGTTGGCGGGCACCTGTAGTCCCAGCTACTCAGGAGGCTGAGGCTAGATAATCACTTAAGCCCAGTAGTTGGAGGTTGCTATGAGCTGTGTAATGCCACGGCACTCTACCGAGGGCCATAAAGTGAGACTATCTCTACAAAAAAAAAAAAAAAAAAGTGAAACAAGCAAATACATGCTAAATGCCAGGAAGGAAAAGAGACAATAATGTAGGTCATAATGATGGCATAGGAGTAAAAGACTCAAGGAAACCCTCAATGAGGGGGTGACACTTATTATGACCTAGGTCAGAGGTCCTCAAACTTTAAACAGGGGGCCAGTTCACTGTCCCTCAGACCGTTGGAGGGCTGGACTATAGTTAAAAAAAAAAAAAAAAAGAACAAATTCCTATGCACACTGCACATATCTTATTTTGAAGTAAAAAAAAAAAAAAAAAAAAAATACAATCACACCATCTCATGTGGAGTTTGAGGACCCCTGACCTAGGCAATGGGAAAAGCCAACTAGGCAAAGAGTGGAGGGAGAGAAAGAGCATAGAATATTTAGGGGAGTAAAAGAAAAGGTCTATGTCCATCCTTTTTCCAGGGGGAAAGTGATATGAAAAGATTAGAGAAAGAAGATCATGGTGATGGAGAGCCTTCTAGAGTAGGAGTTGGCAAATTGTGGCCCACAGGCCAAATATGACCTAGTGCCTGTGTTTGTAAATCAACTTTTATTGGAACATAGCTGTGCCATTCCACTCACATATTGTGGCTACTTTTGCTCTATGACAATGGTTCTCAACCTTCCTAATGCTGCGGACCTTTAATACAGTTCCTGTGGGTCACGACCCACAGGTTGAGAACTGCTGTTCTATGACAACTACCAAGTATAATACTTGCAACAAACCATCTGGCCCACAAAACCTTAAGTATTTACTGTCTGGATCTTTATAGAAAAAGTATACTGACCCCTGGCCTAAGCCATATAAAGTAGTCTGGATTTATTCCAGGAAAGAGAAGGAGCCCTTAGAACATTTTATGCAACAGAGTCAAATAATCTAACATTTTAAAAATACTGCGTATCTCTCTGGTTGCAGTACGTGGAAAATAGAATCTAAGAGACAAGGGTGGAAGCAAGAAGCCATTGGAAGTGCTTGAAAGAGTCCCAGTGAGAAATAGTAGCTAGAGGACTGAACCTGAACAGTGATTCTGGGGACAGAGAAAAGCCGTGTGTCAACAGTCAATCAGTAGGACTTAGTGATGCTGGGATTAAGGGACAGGGAGAAATGGAGTATAACTCCTGAATTTCTAGCTTGAACCCTCAGTGGAATGATGGTACCAGTCAATGAGATGAGCCAAGTAGAATGGGTGGAAGTAACTTAGGTGGGTGAATAAGTTAAGTATCAAAGTTCTCTGTTATTAAGTCTTAGAGCCTACACTAGAGACCAAATCTTTATGCTTTTCCATTGAACTCCATGGCCTTTCGCCAGAACCATCTCAGAGTCTTAACTCTCAATTGACACAAAATCATCAACACTAAATTTTTTTTACTGCCAATATTTCCAGCCGTTCTATAATGAGGCCACAAAGTGGTCTGTTTTAGGCGGATATGCCTATAATTATGTAGCCTTGTCTTTACATTTTTCAGCGTTTATATGTAATTTGTATTATGCATAAAGCTCATTTTGAGCTTCATTTTTAAAATAAAAACAATTTCAGACCATTGATTAAATCTTTCACATGTAAATTAAATATGTATCTACATTTTTTTGTGCACAGAGAAGCATCTTTGGGGAGCTCAAAATAGTTGCGCTCTTGTCACTATGGCGTTTGTCTCTGAAAACTCAACATTTCTCAGGTCCTACTTTGAAATAAGGAGATTCTAGAACTGTGCTTAGCCATAGACTAGATGGGAGTGGCTCTGAGGGCCTCAAGCCTAAATAAGACCTCCCACTTCTGGTTCAACTTCCCATTTAGGTAGCTGAGAGGGCACAAAGAGGCTTTTTCTGGTGACCCTACTACTCTGTCCTGGCTGAATAGGATCTCAAGCCCCAAGCCACTTAAACATAAATCTCCTTAAGAAGCAGACCCAGCCCCAACTGGAATCTGCCACAATGTGGAAGCTGAAGAACAACCCGACTAGTCACATTTCAAATTCAAGCCCAAGTACCACTCACGTTTAGTTATTTTCTAGAGATCTGGAAGGCTTTTATTTCCTCTTCTTTATATGAATGGCAATCCATCCACATGAAAAAACTGCATATGAATAATAGCAAAGCACGTGAAGAATGAATTGTGGTAACTAAGCACATTGACTACTTTACCTCTTTCCTAACAGTTTCATAGGGCTATGCTTAACAACATATTTAGGCCATACATTACAGGAGTTTCAAAGAGGTCATGGAGGTCTCATTTGAGCAAAGAAAAATTTTTAAAGAACTCCTAATGTCTGTTTTTATAATCATGTATGTTTCACGTTACTTTTAATGTTGCTACTGTTTATCAAATATGAAGAACGAGACTTACAATATTATCAAAATAATATTTGCATAGTAATCATCTCCTAACCATTTAATAGTACCTGCTAATCCCTTACCATTGTTCCTAATCCCTTACCATTATGTCTTATTCAGACCTTGTTACATTTCATACTGATTTTCACAAATAGTATTTTGTAGTATGCATCAAATGAATTTCTTAAACTTTTACTCTTTCACTCAATTTTTATATTCACCTTTTCTTATACTTTTACCTCCCTAAAGGACAGTTTTTTTCCTCTTTTTACCTAGTTGAAAACTGATCCTTATAAATTAAAGAAACTCAAGAAAAATAATAGTATAAGAGGCAAAAAAATTATACATGTTTTTTTAAAAGTTAGTGCATTCATTATAGTTTGCACTTTTAAAAATTCACTTTGGTTCTGGACATGATGTTAAGCTTCCATTTAGTGGCAGAAACGAAAAACATAGGATCATTAAAAATGAAAATTATAATCTCCACCTTTCTTGTTCTTTATAGCCTTAAAAGTAGAAAGAGTAAAAGTTAATGGTACTATTAAAACTCTAATCTGTTATTAATTTAGGGGGTATATATGGAAATAGTCTAAGCTATTTTCAGGTTCTAGAAGAAGGAAGCTATTCTACTACTTTGGTTTATTTTACTTGCTTTTTCTTTGTTTTTGACCCCAGTGGATATCGACTTTTGAAAAGTAATATTTATATTATTTTTCATGTAGTAATTGGGTAACTTTATTGAAACACTTTCCTTTTTCATGGAGTCAGCCCAAATACAGACTTAAACTCTATTAATGTAAAACAGAAAGGTCTTAGAATTCAGCTGGGTTAGTAGGGCCCAAGTTCAATGTCAAAAGCAGTATTTCTAATACATAGGTAAACAGAATTTCTCTCCACCTTGCCATAGAGAAAGTATAGTTATTGATCAATTTATAAATAGTTTTCCTAGGTTGAGGCTAAATTCAAACATGGAAGGCACATTCCAGAAATTTAGTATAAATCCCACAAACTTGTTCCCTCAGTGAAAATATTATCATGGGTGAGTGAAAATCTGTCAACTCTCAGAAGGGATTAAGGAATTGCTAGGTTTTCTGAGATTCGGGCTATCATTTCAGAATAGCTGTGTTGGAACGATGAACTATGCTTTTTTGACCTAATTTTTCCTCCTGGTAAGAAGATATATTTTGTCCTGTAGTTGTTTGTAAGTAATCTGGGCATATGCCACCTTTGACTTGAGGCTTCTTCAAAGACATCAGCTCTATTCCTTACCAATGTTAAAAATAGCATTTCTCTGTTTACACTTGTCCTGTCCCCTAACATGCGTATGAAAATTGCCAATTGGAACGAGTTTACAAAATTCACTATTGCCTTATTGTTAATATTCAAGTGCAAGTTCAATCCCAATAAAGCTCCACATTGTTCCAATTCTGATATGTGTAGATTGGGAGGTAGTGGCTATGATGGTAATCCTTAGTAATACCTGGGAGCCCCAGCTACTTCTGGCTCCAGAACAACATCATAGATAGGTTCACCTTCGTTAAGTCCACTTGGACCTCTCACCTTTTTGTTCTTAAACCACTCAAAATGTGGGCCCTTTGGGGTGGCGCCTGTGGCTCAAAGGGGTAGGGCGCCGGCCCCATATGCCGGAGGTGGTGAGTTCAAACCCAGCCCCAGCCAAAAACTGCAAAGAAAAAAAAAAAAATGTGGGCCCTTTGGACACAGATTTCCTCTAGCACCTCCCTCATTGCGCCTCCTTCTCTATGACTTAATACATTCCCTGTGACCACTCTGTCTTAGTTTTGGTTCTCCCACAAACCAACTGGCAGACATGGACTGGCACATAAATAGTTGATTTGGGAGGTGACCTCAGGAAACATCAGTCATGGGATGGGGAAGTGAGACTGAGATGTAAGACAGCCAATCAAGGGTCAGTTATCAAACTAGTCACCAGTGTGCACAACTGGAGCTTCATCCCCTTTGGGAATTCCGGGATCAGTGTGGACCACACGCCTTGGAGTTATTCAGCTGAAGGATAGGGAAATTGGTGTATTCATACTCCAACTATTGTCAGGTATTGACTGAGAGATGCTCTATGGGGTAATTCCTTAGAACTTCCAGATGACTGTGTGTGAGTAGGATAGACTTTAGAAGCCAGAAAGAGTTCTCAGGCAGGTGGAGGTGGCAACAGCACCTTTTTTTGTTATACCTTTTTTTTTTTTTCAATTAAATCATAGCTGTGTACATTAATGCAATCATGGGGTGCAATGTGCTGGTTTTATATACAATTTGAAATATTTTCATCCAACTGGTTAACACAGCCTTCATGGCATTTTCTTAGTTATTGTATTAAGACATTTATATTCTACACTTAGTACATTTCACATGTACCCTTGTAAGCTGTTACACCTTTTAACCATTTCCACTGCCCCCTCTGGAACCCTTACTCTGTTGCATATTAAGGACCTTAACATTTAACCTCTTTACCATTTTCTGAGACCTGACCCTTTTCTTGCAACAACCTTGGAAGGTGGTTTAATCCTCCACGTGTCAAGAGGTAGTATTAGCATTAGAATGGTTTCTCATGATTAACTTACAGACCATTTTTCTTTTATCCTACTGCAAAATTTGCTCTTCTTTTACTACTTATGCCCTCCAACAAAACTGCCTCAGATCAATGTCAGGGCATCCTCTACGCAAATTAAAGATTTTGTGTACCTTTCAAATTGCCCCGCCATACTCTGAATGACTGTCAACCTTCAAATATCCCCATGAATGAACTTACTCAGTTTATCCATCTTGCCAACTGTAGGCACCTTCTCCACCATTTCATTTCAATAAGCACTCCCATCTCCACATCCCCAACCTATTTGACACTCAGAACTGAACCTCTTCTAATACTTTAGATTCCCCATATCTCAACTTTTTAATGACTTCACTACTAAAGAGTGGTTCTCACCAGAATTGTTTGCACCAACAGCATCTTCCCCAACTCTTCCTTTATAGCCTTCTCTCTCACACACACACTCAGAAGTATCCTTTTCCCTCAGCAGACCCCACACATTCCTGCCTGTAGTCCTGTTTTCACCTACACTGCTCTTGGAAACCTTATTCCTTGTCAATCTCTTAATCTACCCATCAAGATCCAGCTCAAACATGGCCTTCTCTGTGGTTCTACACCAGTTCCCCTCCTATATCCTGCATGTTGAAGTCACTGTTTTCCTATCTGTGTTTCCAAGTACTAATAGCTCTATTGTGCAAGTGTCAGATCCTGCCCTGCCAGGTGGAATAGGCAAGTTCCTTAGTCTCTCTGTGCCTCAGTGTAATCAACTACCAATCAGAGTGGTAGTTATCTGTCAGTGTCACTATGGAGATTAAAAGCAGCAATATATGAACATGCTTCAGAGCCCATAAAGATGAACACAACTTGTATCTTTATTAGGCAGCTATAAGGAAACAATAGAGAAAGCCAAAACCTTGTGTGGGGACTTTGAGTATGGATGATGACTTTACTAGGGATAGAAAGAAAGAACATTGGTGCACATGGTCTACATTGGATTCCTGGCTCGACCTGAAATGAGCTGTGTGGCCTTGAATAAGATGCTTAATCTCTTTGAAGAAAGCATGTTTTCTCATATGGAAGGTGGAAAAAATGCAGCCTACCTTGCAGTTATTGCCAAGGTTAGACATGATGAGGCCTAAGCAGCCTGACCCTTGGGAGGCCCAGTCGGTGATGAGTAATAAATGGAAGCTGACATAGCTCTGGTATTGGAAGCCATTTGAGTTTGTATTATTTCCTTATCGCCTTCCACCCAGATCAGTAAGGTTGGGGCACACACCTTGGGTAACAGGCAGTGTTATATGACTTGACAAGGCCTGAGAGTGATTGTCAGACCTTTCAGGAGGAATTCCATCTCAGGGGGCTGTGCTGTCAACCTGGACAAGTGTCAGGCTCGTGGTTTGGAAACCTGCTTATCCCCAGGGTTCTCTGATCTCCACCAAGTAGTCTAGAGCATCATATCTACTTCTTCAGAAGTTATTCTTGGACCCTCAGGAATGATGGAACCATAAAAAATCTTTGAGAATATTCAGCATGCATTGGGACAGGGAGAGGAGCAATTCTTTATGTGGCAGTGAAATAAGCCAACTCCCTCAGTGGGTTAGACACTCTGCTGTGCCTTCTAGAATGCTCTCAGGGCTCCAGGGACAGGAATTGGTGGTAATGATTACTAATTACTAATAATTAGTAATGGTTTAATAACAACAGCAGGCACCACCACTTATGAAGACATGTTTCAGGGCTGCATATAACGTACCTCCCATATGCTAACCTACATAATCCTGCCCCTCCTCACCCAAAGTTCACCACAGCCTTGAGCCCATGACTGGGGCTGGAGCAAGGACCCTCCAAGTGTAGCAGGAGTGGTAAAGGAGGATTTTTATTTTTTTTTTTTTGCACTTCTGGCACCTGGATTCAAAGTGTTTTAATTTCTAGATCCTCTGTATCTTCATCTCTAAGTGGGAATAATAATATCTGAGTCCTAGGTCTACTTGGAGTTCATGAGAAATATTGGATATGAAGCAGTTTACATAGTGCCCAGCATGCAGTAGACATGAGGGCAAATGATTGTTTATCCTGGTAGTTCCTCTGACAATGCTGCTGGTTGGCCCTAAATAAATGCAGACCTTCCCTCATCTCTCATTCCTCTCTGCATTGAAACCTTGTGCAGAGCAGTCTTCTGGTGAAAAAGGCTCAAGCTGTGTGACCCCAGGTAGCCAAGCAACTTTTTTCTCTCTCCTCTCAATTCATTCTCTCTTTTCCTTAAGGAGAGGCAGAGCCTTTCCTCTCACCTGCCCCTGTAGAGCCCTAGTACTGAAGGGTTGCCGTGGACACTGGTGGGTAGTCCCTAGCAATGTTCTGAAAAAAGTGGGTAAAATTATCTGCTGAAGAAAAGGTAGCAGGAAGTTTTTAGATGAATAATATCACACAAAACACAAAAAGTGATATAAGCAACTCACCAACTGGAAGGGTAGGAAGCTTTGGGCTTCTCAGAGAAACCTGTGTGATTTAAGGTCCAGTTTCTGTATCTTCTAAGTGAGAATACAAATGGTTGGAGGTGTAAGGGGCTTGTCCAGACTTACTCCCAACCATCTTGGGGCATTCTCCCCTCTAGTGCCCAAGTCCTAGGTAATTCCATAGAATGGTTACCACAGACAGGAAGGGATTATTTTCCATTTTGTTCTCTAGCATATCCACAGAGTCTACAACTGTCTTTGGTGCAGAGTAAGGGCTTGTTAAATATTTTTTAATGAATTACAATGATCTGTAAAGTTGAAGTATAAGTTAAAGTAAGAGGAGAAGAATGGAGAGTTACTAGGTGTGTCTCCTACTTAGAAGAATGATGAGGAAATCTTATTTGAATCCAAAATGCATTTGGAATTCATCAGAGCATTTGGAGAAGGGAAGTGACATGATCAATACATTAATAAAACCTCAGTAGGATAATTAAAATTGTTTGCAAATAGACCAGAGAGAAATGAAAGAGGAGGTCTTCCACTTTGCACTAAAAAGTTATTTTCCCAAAATATGGTTATTGAATTAGTTAATCTGAAAAACAGTTTACATATTGGTTGTTATGGAAGTCATAGCTTCTTATCATGCCTCACCTGACAAAGTCGAACATATCCATGGAGTCAAAGATAAGAATTTAACTTCTCTGACTGTAAATTGCAACAAGCTGACATTCAGCCTTGCCTTGTGAAATGCTCGGTTTAAAAACAATAGTTGCACAGACAGTCCTTTGCATGCTAACTCTCTTAGAGCCTGCAGCATCAGTGCCTGCCCTTGCAACCAGACATTTACAGTTGCCTGGGTAAAGTATTCTCGGTGCTTGCTAAAAATATAGAACACAGTGATGGAAGTGGTGGTAATAGCCATGTCAACAAGGTGCAAAATGGCTGTAAGCTCTAGGCTAGATACTCCTGGACAAGCATTAGAGCAGAAAATAGCTTTGCAATCACTCCATATCCTACATAGCTGGGTGTCTGGGTAGATGAAGTTTATTGAAGCAAATGTAATGGCCAAGAAGTACTTAAATGAGCTATTTCTTCCTTCCTTGAATTATTTTCTCTCCCTTTCCTCCCTGAAATTGTCTGCTCTTATCCACCCACTAGGACTTTTTTTTTTTTTTTTTTTTTTTTTGGCAATCTTCAAGGAAAAATAATAAAAAGAAAAAGAACTGGAATTTGCATAATACCTTCCTTTCAAGATACTAAAAGCAGTTCACCCATCTATAATTTGTCCTCACAACAATCCTTTGAACAGGCCTATTATTATTATTAACATTATTATTATTTCCATTTTGTAGTCACATTGCTTGCTGCTGAGACTTTTAGCTAACGCCTCATTTCTTGAATAATTTAAGCCCCTCAGCATATCTATAAAAAAGGCTTCAACTGCCACCCCCCCCATTTGTGATTATGCCATATATTCCATTACAGTTTCTGGCCCTCTGATTAATTTTCATTTAAAAATATATTAAATTCCTGTATTGTGAGAGCACTGCAAGACCGCTGAACAGAAGGTAAAGTGAGTGCTGAAGAGAACAGAGTGAAACACAAACATCTCCCGAACTAAAAGGGAAATGGAAGGCAACTGTCAAGGCAAATTGATTTGAATTGCATAAGAATGTGATTTTTTTTTTTTTTTAAAGAATTGACTCGGGATATGAACTATTCTATCTAACAGCTTCAACTTGGCAGATGACACTACCTGTCTCTCTCCAATCTCTTCTAGTCTTTCAAATTCCAAATTTGTATTGGCTTCAAAATTTTTAATGTCTCAAAAATGTTTCCAGCTTGCTGAATTCCTCTCGTCATCTCTCATATCCTATCCTGTGACAACGGGGGCCTCCCTTGGGAATAACCCTGACATGGCTACTTGCAAATGGTCTCTTTTAATTGCCTCAGCAACCAGTTCCTCTCTTGGCCCTCTTCCTAATTTGTTTTTAACATGGACAGATTTCATTCAGCAAACCAGATGTTGAGTCTTATGTTTTCCCCTCTTCCTCTCCTACTCATTTACAGAGTTACATGAAATTCCCATTCTTCTCTCTACATAATAGCTACCTGCTATTAGATAGGGCTGTGTCAGCTATTGGTTCTTAACAAATAACCACAAGATCTGTGATTTACTGAGCATTTCTCTTTTTTTTTCCCCATTGTGGTAAAAGATATACATAACGTAAAATTTGCCATTTTAACAATTTAAAATGTATAATTCAGTGACATTAATTATACTCACAATATTGTGCAGCCATTATTACTATACCGTAAATTTCAATACTCCAGACAAACTCTGCACCCATTAAGCAATCACTCCCCACTCTCCCCTTCTCTAAGCCCCTGGTAATTTCTAATCTACTTTTTGTCTCTATGAATCTGCCTATTCTAGATATTTTGCACAAGTAGAATCATATAATATTTTTCCTTTTTGTCTGAGTTAATGGGTTTTTTCTTTCTCTTTTTTTTCCCCTTTTAAGAAAGGGTCTTGCTATTTGGCCCAGGCTGGGCTCAAACTCGTGATCTGCCTGCCTCAGCCTCCTGAGTAACTGAGATACATGAATATACTATGCACTTTTCTGGAGATAAGTGTTTCTTTCTCTTACATCTACAAATTGGGTGGCATAGCTCTGCTGATCTTGGCTGGGCTTGTAACCAATCTGGAAACAGCAGGTTAGCTTCAGGTCTATTTCACATGTCTCTCATCCTCTTTGGACCAGAGAGTTGCGCATGCAGCAGAACCTGGGCGAACAGGAATGCACAAGGCCTACAAAAGACTAGGCTCTGAATTGATACACTGTCACTTCCATACCTTTATCATTGGTCAAAGCGAGTCACTGGCCAACCCCAAGTCTAGGGTTAGCCAAGTAAACTCTGCCTTTAGTGGGATATTGCAAAGTCACACAAAATTACATGGATATGGAGAAGGTTTAAGATCTAGGACTATGTCCTACATGGTTAACATGTAAGTTCTGGAGTTGGATGAATTGTGCTCTATGACTTTTGGGCCATGAAGCTTAATTAAAAGTGCTTTAACCTTTCTGAACCTTGTTTCCTTCTCAGTAAGATGGGGATAATAGTATTGCCTATTTCACAGGGTGCTGCGATTATTGCTGAAATGCTTGGCATTAACAATAGAAAATAACAAGCCAAGGTTGTTGTCATTCTTAGAGGGTAAAGAATAGAAAAGCAATCAAAGCCAATAAAACTTATTTACCCCCAAAATCACACAACAAATTAAATATGCCAATGAGGAGAGGAGAGTAGAACTTTCTCTTCCTAACTCCTTTTCCTTACCATGCTGACATTGTGAACTTTCATTAGTTTATTGGTAAATGGCAACCTCTTCTGCCTAATTATATTAATACCTCCTCTCTTCATTCTCAGTTTGTCCTTTATTCTGATGTATTACACTTGGTGGTTAACACTCACGTTTAGTAGCATGATACCCATCTGAAGAACACAAATATGATATGGTGAGAGAAGGTCCATCTCTATCAACATAAAAGGAGAAGGAATGGAAAAGTATATACAGTAGACACTCATATGTGAGTAGATACAGAAAATACATGAATATGTATATTTACTCTCATATGGAGGTACTTGTTTACATAGATCTATTCATATATGTGTGTATACACATACACCCCATTTTCTGAACCTGATGCTTAATATAGTGTATTAAAGGGTCATGATATAGAAGTTGAAACTGTACCACTTACTATCTATAGGGCTTTGGACAAATTCCTCAGCATCTGTGAGTCCAGCGTCATCTGAGTAAAATAAGGCTAAGAATAGCTGCTTTACAAGGCTATTGCAAGCATGCATGTATATGAGAAACAGAGCTTCTTTTAAGAATTAATAATGCTCATCACCTTGAGAGTGTTACCGGGACTGTCAAAATGTCACCCTCGTACTGTCTAAGTTCTGTGCTTCTAGACCCGTTTCTGAATTCTACAGAACAACTTAATAATTAAGAACACAGACTCTGGATTCATAAAAAGCCAAGAAAAGCACAGGTTTATGCCAGTTACTGCACTGTGCACTGAGATCATTGAATTTATGTATCTGAACCTCAGTTTTCTCATCTTCAAATAAGGCGAACATTACTTTCTTTACTAGAATAGCCAGAAGCTTGAATTAGGTAACAAAAGTAACACGTGTAGTGCAATATATAGTGCATTGTAAGCATTTAGAACACATTAGCTCTTAATCTTGTTCTTATTTCTGTGGTTATTACTGTTGTTCAAAGTTTTTCTCAGTTTTCTGTTCACTCAGGCATGGAGAAATACATTTGGGAAAACAATAAAACAGCAGTACTTGAAATCTTTAGAAATCATATTATTTTTTAAAAAGTACAATATTTCTTAATCTTAGGGAGAAACTATTAAAATTTTTTTTGTAAGAGAATGGGCTGCTGTGAGACTTATTCAGGGTGGTTTCCTGTCCCTGAATACCATCTCTCTCCCTCTGTGCACTCCAACAATCTGACCTAAATGGCAAAACTGTCCCCCTTTAAAATAAGGTAGTGATGAGGCTAACATTTTTGGAAAGGAGCATCTTCTTATTTCTTTGGGAAATACTTGTAGATGAGCATCTCTGGCCAGCAGATCATTCTGCCATGATGGAGTATGGTGGCCTCTTGATGATACGCACAGGCAAGAAGACAATGAAATCTATCATACTGGAAGCATGTCAAAGAAGCCAGAAATGAATGAAATGATGTGAATTATCCATCTTTTTCCCCAACTCTTCATGATGAGGGGCTCCTAATAATTCTCATATAGTTTGTACTATTTAATCTGAATGAGTTGAATGTGCCGTGCTCATACCTTCTTAGCACCGCTCACTCAGCTGAGAAAGTTTTAACTCCTTTTTACATAACTGTAAGATGTTCCTCTGCAAACCCTCCTTGGTGAAACATAAATTGATCACTTGTTGAACATGACATCTTTCAGTCACAATAACATTTACCTCCACATGCTCAAGAATATGTGTTTACATGACAGCATGTATTGATGGACAACTTATTCCAGTAGACAGCAGGGGTGAAGGAACTCAATCAGATACTCTCAACTCAGAGTAAAAGAGTAGGATAAAAGAAGGCTATTAGAGTTTGTGGAATTAGAGATGCACATGTCACAGGACTGGCTAGGAACGATATAGCCAAATGAAACAGGGTCATTGGCTGAGCACATAAATACCCTATGACCTAGAAGTACTCTTAGGTATATATCAAGCAGAAAGGCATATGTATATCCATTACAAGACATATGTAAGAATATTATTAGCAGCATTGTTATCTAATAATCCCAAATTGGAAACTACTCAAATGTCCCTCAGTGTTAGAATCAATAAATAAATTGTGGTATATTCACACAATGGCTACTACATATCAATGAGAATAAATGATCTACAACTGCACATGACAACTTGGATGAATCTCAAAAGAATTCTGAGTGAAAGAAGAAAAACATAGTTCATTCATGCTTTACAATTACACTTATGCAACATTCTAAATGAAGTCATATGGCATTAGAGCAGGGGTCCTCAAACTTTTTAAACAGGGGGTCAGTTCACTATCCCTCAGACCATTGGAGGGCCGGACTATAGTTTAAAAAAAAAAAAAAAAAACTATGAACAAATTCCTATGCACACTGCACGTATCTTATTTTGAAACAAAATTTAAAAAAAAAAAAATGGGAACAAATACAATCACACTGCCGCATGTGGCCTGCGGGCCGCGGTTTGAGGACCCCTGCATTAGAGATTAGAATAGTGGTTATCCTTGGGGTTTATATCTGGAAGGGAGCATAGAGAGCTTCTGGGATATGGGCAAAGTTCTGTTTCTTTACCTGGATCCTGCTTCTAATTCTCTATTGGTATGCAATTAATTACCTCAAAACTTAACAGCTTAAAACAAGAAGCAGACATTATCTCATGTTTCCTATGGATCAGGAAACTGGGTTCATCTTATCTGGGTACCTTTGGCTTAGGATCTCTCACAAGGCAGCAATCAAGTTATTGTCTGGGAGTATGGTCTCAACTGGGACAGGGGATTTGCTTCTATACTCACTCATACATTTAGTTTCTCAGAGGCTGCTGGACTGAGGACCTTTGAGACAGACAGAGTCTGACTCAGTTGCCCTGGGTAGAATACTGTGGTGTCATAGCTCACAGCAACCTCAAACTCTTGGGCTTGAGCAATCCTCCTGCCTCAGCCTCCCAAATAGTTGAGACTACAGGCATGTACCAAACCATGCCCAGCTAATTTCTCTATTTTTAATAGTCATGGAGTCTTGCTCTTGCTCAGGCTGGTCTTGAACTCCTGAGCTCAGCTAATCTACTGACCTCGGCCTCCCAGAGTGCTAGATTACAGGCATGAGCCACTGCTCCTGGCCAAGGGCCTCAGTTTCTTAATGACTGCTGGCCAGGACCTCCCTTGATTCCTTGTATGTTGGCCTCTCCAAAGGGCAGTTCACAACCTGGTATTTGGTTTCCCTCAGACCAAGTGAGCAAGCGTGTCAGTGTGGCCTGCACTCAAAGGGAGGGGACATACATGGTCTGAGTTCCAAAGGGTGATCATTGGAACCATCTTGGTGGCTGCCTATGGCATGTGTGTTTAATATGTAAAATATAACAAGCTGTACACTCAAGACATGTGTTTTTCTGTATTGTGTACTCAGAAAGTGTGGATGAATGATTAATAGGATCTCACAAAAGAGGCCTGCAGCCTTCAAACAGACTTTACCAAACTGGAGGTTCTGAAATTGAAAAAGTCTGGCCTCTAGAAACAGAACACCTTTTTCTAGCCCACCTCTGCCAAGCTGGGCAAATTGTGACTTTTCTCGGTCTTTGCCCCTTTCCTCAGTATACCATCACAGTAGATACCTGTGGTCACAACTGCCTCTGAAAATCTATGAATCCTAAAAGACTGAAGGGTTCTTTCCCATTAGATGAGCATGAGACCGGTGTTTTTGTCATGGAAAGGGGAAGTATACTGCCATGATAGAGTCAAGTCCTGGGCTTCCTGTGACCAATCCCATGGTCTTTTTTTTTTTTTTTTTTTTTTTTTTTGTTAAAGAGTATCACTATTTAGCCGCAGTATAGTGCTATGGCATCACAGCTCACAGCAACCTCAAACTCTTGGGCTTAAGCAATTCTCTTGCCTCAGCCTCCCAAGTAGCTGGGACTCCAGGCACCCGCCACAATGCCTGGCTATTTTTTGGTTGTAGTTATCATTGTTTGACAGGCCTGGGCTAGATTCGAACCCGCCAGCTGAGGTGTATGTGGCTGATGCCCTAGCCGCTGAGCTACAGGCCATGAGCTCTGGTCATATTTAGTCAAAGCAGGGAAGCTTCTGAGATGGTGAAGAAGGGAAGGTGTATGATTTAAAACCACCCTGTAGTAATGATGCATATTAAAATGGGAACAGAACACAAAGGTTCCTTGGGCAAACATCAGAACAATTGCCATGGGCCAAAACCATAAATATGCTATACGTTGTCCCAGATTTCAGGGTTGGCCCATTTCTAGCCACTTGCTTCTCTTTACTCTTAAGGATCTGTGCTGGGGACTGTGAACACGCATAGAGAGGAAAGAAGGGACTAAACCAGGGAAGTCTTGTCCTAGGTGATTAGACTAAAATAACAATTCTAAAAAGGCTTGAGAAATGTTAGTAAAGGGCCGGCCAGTTAAAACTCTGTTTCTCACTATAAAAGAAGCCTTTTGGTTTCTTCTCAACAAGTACCCCGTTTTTCTCTGTCACTTGATCTAAACCATGGCTGGATCACTTATCAGTGGAGCACACAACGCCTTGACCGCTTTCTCTTGGTGTCTGTCTCATTCGTCCATGGAAATGAGTTTAAGGAAAATATCTACCCTAGTTTTTTCAACGTTTTTTGTACTTTCAGTTTATTATGTCAGTTTCCTTTCAATGTTATTTTGTAAGAATAGCTCTTAAGAATCACGTAGAGGGCCTGCCGAAGAACCTTCTACTTAATGATTCCTCCACTGTTGGTAATAACTATCTCCTTGCCTGCATTGCTGTCTCGGCCCTTACTGGACTCTTGCTTTCACCTTGCCCTCCTGCCATCCATTCCCAGCTTAGTGGCCAGAGTGACCTTTTAAAAACATGTATTTTAACATTCCTCTGCTCCAAATTCACAGGTAAAGCCTGACTCTTTAAATGGCCTGTCAGGTTCTTGCCCCTCTGACCTCTAATCTCTAGAAATCTTCCCTAGTTCTTCCTGGCTCTTCCTCAGACATCCCTGGCAGGTTCCACCTTAGGGGCTTTGCACTGGCAACCCCTGTGCCTGTAAAGGTCTTCCCCTAGACAGCTACACATGGTCTACAGCTGGTTGCTCAGATGTCACTTCTCAATGAGACTTAGCCTGTCCACCCTTTTCAAAATGGCACAGCAGCCCAACACTTGCAATGCTCCCTTCTCCTCCACGTCATCATCAGCATGCTATATTTTACATACTCAGTACATTTGTTGGTTATATTTTATTAAAGGCCTTCCCTCTATAGAAGGTGAGCTCTGCCAGGTCTGATCATCTGAGGTAGCTCAGGGTTTCTCAATCTCAGCACTATTTTGTGCTGGATAATTCTGTGCTGTGGCGAGTGCCTTGTAGGATCTTTAACAGCATCCCTTGGCTCTAACTCATTAGCAATCATTGTCACTCATAGTGACAATCATAAGTGTCTCTAGACATTGCCAAGTGCCCCGAAGGGTAAAAATCACTCCCCATTGAGAATCACTAATGTATCCCAAATGCCAGGCCCCAGGTGGATACTCAGTATGTCCTGAAGAAATGAATGGAGGAAGAACTATTTAGTATCACACATGTGTATAAAATAATTTACCACATATATTTGAGTATAAGCCGAGTTTTTCCGGCACAAAATTTGTGCTGAAAACCCCGAACTCGGCACAAAATTTGTGCCGAAAAAACTCGGCTTATACTCGAGTATATACAGTAACCTTTACCTTGTGAGATCTTGCTGCCTTTTATCAATCTTAAATATAAGGACCACTTTCATCTATTAGTCAAATAAGTAGTTCAAAGGCCAAAAACAACATTCATTGGGCAAACAATGAATTAATGGGCCCAAAATTAGGTCAAACCAAAACAGATATACATTGCAAATAAAATACTTTTAGCTTAGGTTGCATTGTTTGCATTTGTTAAGCTAAGAGAGTTTTAGCTGCATGTGTTTCTGTTTTGGTTTTCCAAATTCAGAGTGCCAAACCTGAAATTTTATTGCAAAGGTTTACAAAGTAGAGTAAAATCAAAAGTTTGTAATGATACAATTTTATCAAGATGCTAATTTTTATAATAATTGTATCAATTACATGGATTTTAACCATAACAACCTAATATTCCTCACAAAGAAAATCACAGCTTAAGCCTTAAATACTTTCAGTAAAATGAGAATTAGACTTGCAAAGAATTCTGGTTTCTCCCTAGGTTCATATTCAAGTCATTGGTTTGTATGCAAGCTATTTAATTCTAAACCTAAAATTACAATGTACTTTAATCCTTTCTCTGCAAAATGTAGATATATACACCATAATACAATACCAATTGTACCCTCCAAATTATCCCTTATAGTGAAGAATTTTTATTCCAACACGTTGATTGGTTCTGCTTCTCCCCTAAGTTTATTCTTTTCCCTTCCACCTCAGTCTTCAAAAGTCTGTAATTGCCAGGCACGGTGGCTCACGTCTGTAATCCTAGCACTCTGGGAGGCTGAGCCCAGTGGATTGCCTGAGCTCAGGAGTTCAAGACCTGAGGAAGAGCAAGATGCCATCTCTAAAAATAGTTGGGTGTTGTGGCATATGCTTGTAGTTCCAGCCACTTGGGAGGCTAAGACAAGAGAATCACTTGAGCCCAAGAGTTCAAGGTTGCTGTGAGCTGTGACACCAGGGCACTCTACCCAGGGTGACAAAGTGAGACTGACTCAAAAAAAAAAAAGTCCATAATTAACATTACAAATATGCTAATCACACTCCTAGCACTAAGAGCATCCTTTCCCATACTTCGGCATGTTTATGTAAGACAGTTGTTTTATTTGTTTTAATGCAGGTTGCAGCATAGTGGGCAACCATCAGCTTGGATACTTCCTTTCCTTGATCAGGGAGATATGTTCAATTTTAAAGCTGTTTGTACCCCCTTGAGTGCCTATTTTAAAAACATAGTTTTCAAACTTTTTATGGGAAGACGGTATTGTAGTTATCTATTGCTGCCTAACATATGCAATAGCTTAATAAAATAATTATCTCTTATGGTTTTGTGGGTAGACTGAATTCATCCAGAGGGTAATCACTGGAGTCTCTCATGTAGCTTCAGTTAAATGACAGCCATGACTAGAGCCACTAAAGGTTTAATTGGGCTGGACATCCAAGATGGCTCCTTCACTCATATGTTGTTGTGGGCCTTGGACAGCTGACATGTCTGGGACTAGCCAGGCATCCCTCTCTCCCGCTCTCCACACTGCTTTTCCACATAGCTAGCTTTTGCATAACATAGTGGTCACAGGTTGTTGGATTTCTTACATGGTAGCTGGCTTCCCTCAAAGTGAGCGTTCCAAGATATCCATGAGGTCCATGTGTCCCTTGTATAATATCCTATTTGTCAAAAGTAAATCACAGGAATAGTCCAGATTCAAGGGGAGGAGACTACATGAAGGTATGAATACAAGGAAGTATGGTTAATTGAGAGCCATCTTTGAGGTCCTCATTCTGCAGATGGGAAAAGATGAGTGATACGATTCTCCAGGTTTTAGGATAAACACATATTGCTTAATAATATGTCTTTTCTTACACTCTCTTTGCTTTCCCTTTGGCTATCAAACTTGTGGCCTTTTTGATCAGCAATATAACCCCTTAAGAGTAAAATGGTAGCGGGAGACACATTGTCTGTAGAATTGGTAGAAGCTAAGCCAATGTTACTGAACAGGCGGACTTTTAATCAATTTTCTTTATGTCTCTGTTGCCCTGATGACCCTGGTGGCTGCATTATGCCTCTTTTCTTCCATAGCACCCCCTGAGCATAATTTAGAGACAACAAATTAGCCCTTTCCTCTTCTTTGTAAGCTTCATCAGCAATGGGCAAAGTGTAAATGCTTCATATAGTCTGTGACAGAGTACACTTAACCATAATATGTTGACCTTTTCTGAATGCTTGGTCATCTGGACATTTCCATTCCCTGCAGCTAATGGCTTCAGTACTGTTAGGGATTGATTCAGTGGATAATTATAATCTCTATTCAGAGTGTTGCAAAGGTCAACTAGATGAAGCATTAAACCCCCATTCCAAATATAGTCTTGTGACAACTTTTCTGAAAAAGCCGCTCCCCTTCAGTTTTGCAAACAATCAACTAGGCTGACACTACATTATGACTGGTTATCAAATCAGAAAAATCTTAGTGTTCTTTTTACATCTCTGAGTTCAGATGGGAAGAGAAAATGGAAGTCAATGAAGTGGTTTTATCACAAAGTACCCTAGGATTGAGGAAAGGCCCTTCTGAGTCATGAGTCGTTGGAGAATTGCTGCTAATCAGTTCTTATTCCCGTCAACAGCAGCTGCCCACAAGCAGAGAATTTAAGGGCTGGGCTAGATGCACTAGCAGAAAAGAGTCATTTTTAATCTCTATTCAGAACTGTGAAGTGCAGGAATAAGAAAGAGTCCTGTGTGCATGCATTTACCTTAGAAGTGAGAGTTCCATGCCCTTTCACCTGGCCTGAACCCTCTCTTTCCAAATAAAAATGCTGCACATCAACCCATGGAGTTGAAGTTAGAATATCATTTTGTGGTTTACAAACTTCTTTCATATACAGCCCTAAATTACTTCCCCATTTGCCTTTCAAAAGCCTAACTTTTCAGCCTTCACAGATTGCTTACTTACTTCCACTTTTGAAGTTTAAAATCATGTAATTTAACTTGTTTGGCCTTAATGTGTTTAAAGCAAGACTCTTGAATTTTGACATAAAATACCCTCCAATATATTTTCGTTATTTGATTTTTTTTGTTGTTGTTGCTTTCCCGGTCTCTGAGAAATCTCAATGCCCTTCATAACTCTGTTAAATTAGTATTGATCTCTGAATTGATTCCGGGATCTATCCATTTGGTCTAGGAGGGAAATATACAATACCACATGCCAATATGATTATATATTGCAATTTTAAAATGGTGTAAATATGAGAAAAGCAGTTAAAGAAAGGTGCTAAACTATGCTACCGTAAGAAATAGAGAACACCAGCTTTAGCTTCCTTGTTCAGAGGGATTTTAATACTGAAACACTACCTCATTCAGATCTAGGGTACTCATAGAGCTTTGCTTACTGCAATATACTTATATGCAATGAAATTATAAAATTGGATGTGATACTAAAGTATGTCCTACAACCCCTGATGCTGAGTCTCTCAAACATGTTTCAAGGGACTCTCCATCAAAAGAGATAACACCCAGGTCTAGTGACATACTAGGGAGGCTGAAATGGAAAGACTGCTAGAACCTAGACATTCAAGGCCAGCCTGGGCAACATAGCAAGACCCTATCTTAAAAAATTTTTTTTTTTTTTTTATAAAAAGGGTAAGAAGATAAGAAGAGAGTTTTGTCAAAGAATTATAAAGAGAGGAATTGAAGGCAAATTTGACACTAGCAGTTTAGACTACATTATCCCTCAGAGATCAGCCTGTAATTCAGGGATTAAAATGATGTTTTTGACAAACTCAACCAGTTAAAAAATATTGATATTGCAATTTGAAATTAGTCTTCAAAAGTAGGAAATTTACATAGAATTTATTATGAACTAATTCTTTTGTAAATATGCTTCTATTTTAAAAGATCTCTAGCTGTTTTAGGTCTTTCTAAAAAGATGTTACCTGAATACTGAGATATGGCATCTTTTGTTCTTGATTCTAATCATTCTATTACAGCTACTTGAAAATGGCTTAGATCTTTTTTTTTCCACCTCAGGATTTTAGGGTTAATAATTCTAAGGGAGCAAAAACATTGTGGATTTAATTTTTCTTATCTTGCAGATTATAATAAAATAAGTATAATGAGGGGAAAAGGCAGAAGAAAAGCATGTCTCTAGTCTTGATCATAAGTAACTTACTGGAATATTTTATTTAAATTCAGATAACTTCATTTATTCATTAAACAGTAAGATTAATGTTAGCCTAGGTTATTAGCCAGGTATCATGCTGGTGCTTGTAGTCTCAGCTACTCGGAGGCTGAGGCAGGAGGACTGCTTGAGCCCAGGGAGGTTGCTGTGAACTAGGCTGACATCATGGCATTCTAGCATGGGCAAATGAGTGATTTTCTGTCTAAAAAAAAAAAAAAAAAAAAAAAAAAAGTTAATCTAGGGTATGTTTCTTGAAATTTACAAAGCACTACCACAAGACACAAGGACTTTCAAAGATAATGGACATATTTTGAAAATCAGTTCCTATTTTCAAATTAACAAGGTGTGCTGAGCAATGCTTCTTCCTCAACTTCTTGACAGAAAAATAATATTCTATGTTGGGGACATCATGGGTAGAAATGACTTTTGAGATACTTATAGATAACTAGATCATAAATCTCTCTTTATTAGTATAACAGACAGAATATAAGATGGAACCCAACAATTGCTATCCCCTTTTATTTGTAGTTTTGTGTATTTCTCTCCCTTAAAAACCTTCTAAATAATAAAATATGGTTCACTTTCCATAAATGAACAAATAATTGTACCACTGAGCATTGCTCTAGAGAAATTGCGCATTCGTCTCACAGCCTTATGGGGTCCTGCCCATTCTGCCACCCTCCCCGCTACCTCATGTTTTTGCCCTGATACTCATCCCCCATTCTTGTGTTTACCTTTGTATTGGTTCTTCTTAAGCCTCTATTACTCTCTGTCTTAGTCAATGATTGTTTGAACTCAAAAAGTATGACCCATTCAAGTCAGTTGAAATTAAAAGAAATTGGGAATTAATGTAGCAAGCAGATTGCAGAGGATGCAATCATAAGGTGACTATGTTCTTTTTCCCCGTTGCCCATTGATAACAGCTCCCCAGAGCCAGTTCCTCCTTAGCCCTCAACAAAATCTCAGGCAGGTCCCATAAATACGCAAACAGGCTCAGAAAAATTCTCCAGTCACTTGTATACTTGTAATCGCAGCAATTTGTAATTTATAATTTACAGTTAAAATGTTATCATAAAATTGTCAAAACTCCCAACTCCACAAAACTTCTTTGCCCCTTTCAGGCCTGGGAAGCCTGCAGTAGGTTGCAGGACATTAGCAATCTTCTCTCTAATTTCCCCCGCATTCGGCTTTAACATCAGCTCCTTCCAGATTGAAAGGAGCAATAAGGTAAAAAGCAGGGAAGATTTCATTTGATTGGCACCAATAGAATCCAGCTTTGGTTTCCTCTACCAATGAAAGATAATTAAGGCACACTCTGTCCCTTGTGAGTGGGGGACTTGTAGCTTCCTGTGTGCTACCCTCCTGCCCACAGCAGCATCATCAGCTCACGTGTTCTGAGTCTTCATGGAGTCACAGTTACAGTCCACCTCTCCTGTCCTCTCTGAGTGTCCTCCTCTCCTGCCCTGTTGAGTTTTCTCTTTCCCTACCCCATTCCCGACCACACAGTCCAGTCCAGGCAGAGCAAGTAGGGCAGCCACAAGTTAGTGGCTTCTTTGAGGGAGCAACCTTGCAGCAGATCCCCTTCACCTTACTCATTCGAGAAATAAATCACAAAAGGAGGTCATTAATTACAACCTAAAGTAGAAAAAGTCAGCTAGTCTTCGACAAAATGGCAACTGACCTTTCTTCTACTCAAGATTTTTAAAAAAGGAACAAAGAAAAGAAGGAGGAAAAGCTATTATAACCCATAATATGATTTTCCCACAAGGGTATGAGTCCTTTGAAAGGTTTTGGTTACTTGGAGGAAATGAAATAAACCATTATACTACATTGTTCTGCTTTTAGCTGTGAAGTGTTCCCTGTTGTGAGCAATATTTCCAATCAGTGTGTGTCTGAAATATATTTATCAGCCTAGGGTCCTGAGCATTATTACCAGGAGCTTACTAAGCTGCCTAGTGTAGGGAGGTGATGTTTGCCAGGATGCTGTTTTTACATAAGAAACCTACAGTGATTTTTCTTTGGTGATCCTGATCCTAAGAAGATAATGATGTTCCACAAATTAAGAGAATTTTTTAAAACCTCTTGCCCTGACAGAAAACTACAGAGACATTTTTAAGCAACAAAGAAAAGGAGGCGAAAGGAAAGTCAGAAGGGGAGAATCAATTTGGCGAGCAGTGGAAAATGTAGAGAGCAACTGAGTTGATGTTTCTAAAACCGTTCTTCCCTCGCAGAATTTGATTTTAGGGCCCTGCTGTTTGGCAGCTCAGATAATATCACCCCATGTAAACTGCCTGGGAAGCTTTCAATTGGGCAGTTTGTTACACTTGGGAAACACTTGATTTTGGTTTTTTATGTGGTCTGAAAGCCCACTTCGGAGCTGTTTGATTTACTCTGCCCTGGGAGTCAAAGCAACATTTGCCAACGCATCATACATTTCATTTTGAAAGAAAACAGTCACTGCTTAGAGTCCAGGCTCTGTACGATTCATAAATGTTTGTTTTTCTCTCTTACAGAAGCTGCAAAGAATCGATACTCCTGACTGTCATTCAGCCTTACCCTGTAAGTATTCAGTGAGTAAAAGTGCCGCTGAATGATCTCAGCCTCGAGTCTCCTCTGCCCAATCCAGGAAAACCAGGAGGATGAATCACAGCAGAGAAAACTAACATGCATTCACAACACAGCCTTCAAAATCTTAATTAGTGCACTTTAAACTCCATGGGAGCAAGCAAAGCCATTATCGGAAAGGAAACAAAGTAATGCATTTCCCAAATGTCTTGAAAAACAATCAGGGATTCAGTCCTATACAACTTTCACATCTGGAAATCACACCAAACTCAAGACTCTCTTCTGGTTTCCAGCTTAAGAATCAGAAATCTTGTGGGAATATCGAACTCTAAGAAGTAGAAGCACAATTGTTATTCTTATGCTCATCGAAACAATTTGGTGAAGACCTGGATATTTTAGCAAAGCCCTCTTCAAAGGTAGACATTAGAGGAAATATAGCTGTCAGGTGATTTCAACCACTCTGGTTAAGAGGGTGGAAAGTGATTTAAAAAGTTGGACTGACTTCTGACTTCAGTTCCCCTGATTTTTTAAAAAACAACTTTATCAGGGTATAATTGGCCTACTGTAAAACTCACCCGTTTTAACTATGCAGTTCAATAGATGGTCTTCATAAAATGAACTGAGGTGTGCAACCATTACCACATTTCCATCACCCCAGTAAGATCCCCTGTTCCCACGCTCTAATTTACTTTCTATTCCATAGACTTGCCACTGCTTGTGAATTTCATACATTGTCAGTTGAACTAAAAAATATTGAGGCAAATTTCTTCAAATTTTTCCCAAAATGGTTACTGTCAGTCTGGCCTTCATATGGAGTGGCACAGATTCCAACCTGCTCAACTGTCTGTTTTCTTCCCGGTAGAACTGGAACATTTCTACATCAATTAAAAGGCTCTCTCTGGCATTTGGCAATCTCTGTGTTCTGACCAAATTCTTTATGTTCCCTGTCCCAGAATTTTTCTCCTAAGCTCTGGGGGCCAGGTATTTTAGGTGGGAAATAGTACATATTCAGGATTCCAGTAAGACTACAAATAGAAGACAATAATAAATTATGCCATCCAGGATATAACTATGTGTATTAAAAGCTCAGTTTAATCTTGACGTTACTTTTTACTTCCATTTCTTTAACAGAATTTACATATACATATTTAGACTTGACAACTAAAGGAGGCCCCAGGATGTAAGAGAACCAAAATTTGAGGTCTGCTCCTAGCACTGTGATGGGTGACACCTTAGCTGTGCAGAAACAGCTGAGGTCTCCTTATCCGTATAAGGGTGAGATCGCATCTCGTCCGAGGGCCTTCCCACGCCACCATCTATGAATCTGTGATTCCTTCCACGTGCTTTGGTAGAAAGTACAGCTGGGCTGTTTTTAGATAGTTTTAGTTAACTAAATTGTCATTCTCACCTACTTCTAATCCATCCACACTTTCTTGATTTGTTTGCAGTGGACAAAAAAATTTGGTAAGGCCAACGTAAATGTCTATAATAAGTGTGTGCTCGAGGAACTATATATTCCTTTTGGAATTTCACATTGACATCATCTTTTCTGAATTCTCTCTCCCCACTTTTATAACCTATTAGAAATGCAAAAGAACCATTTGACTCTAACCAAGTTATTTTTGCAATGTTGGGTGCTATTTCCCCCTATGCAGTAAGTAAGCTTAGGGAGTTTTGCATTAAAGTTTAAGGTTGTGTCTTATGCCTTTGCCTGCTCTTTTAGCCATTTAAGTCTGTGTAACTTGTTATTCATTTGAATATTCATTACTCTCAGTGAATCATGGGAGTTCTTTTGAACAGATAATCTACAATTTTCTAGGTGTTTGAGTGGCTGTCACTGTTGTGCTATATCGAAAGGCAACATTTAGCCACAACATTTAAGAGCAAGTGTTGCTTGTTCTTGTGGCCAACAGCTGCGCCTCTGCTTCTGGTCACTCTGCCCCCGCCTGCTCATTGCAGATAAATTCTCATCCTTCCCTCTTCTTTGACCAACACTTCTTTCTGAAATGACCACTGGATACTCTATTCCCACCACCTCCTCGGCTTAGTCAAATCGGTTTCTTTGACCTTTCACGTTTTAACCCAAATTCTAAATGCTACACTGGGATTTTTCAACCTTAGTATCATTGACATTTGGCCTCTGTTGTGGGGACATCCTGCATTGTAGGACATTTAGCAGCATCTTTGGACCCATTAGATGCCAACCACACCCTCCCTTCAAGTTGTGACAAACCAAAATGTCTCTAGACATTGCCAAATGTCCCTTCAGACCCCCTATATGAGGACCACTGTCCTTCCTGTACTGTTCCAGTGCAGAGTGGCTTTTTATCCTCTGAATTATGGAAGTTGATATAAAGGAATCAAAATCCCCAAAGTTACTTAAATAGATACACTGACTGACAGGGAGAGGAGAGCAGATGGAAGAAGAGACTGCAGTTTGTACTTACATTTTTATGTTTGGATTTTTCTACAAGCAAATTGCTTTTTGTAAAAAAAAAAAAAAAAAAAATTAATTGGCTTTCATTTATTTGCTAAATATCTTGGCAATCAAGATTGACATGCAGAAACAGATGACCCAGCAAATCAAAAGAAAGTTCATAAATTTTACATTTATACAGATAATAAAAATTAGCATTTAAATTTCTGTTGCAACTTTCTGGCCAGCGCTTTTCACATTGCACCAGCTCTGCATGATACAGGCTAAGACAGACATAGAGCTAATATTGACATCTTCCTGCCATATTCCATACGGGCCCAGGACGCCCAATGTGACCCAACCACAGAAATCAATCTCCAGTGAGGCCCAGATCAAGAGCACCCAGGACAAAAGTCTTGGGATCCCTGAAATTCTTTGATAAGAAGTATTTCTTAACAGGTTGCTGCCTCATTTTTGAGTATCATGGAGCTCCCCCCATCATTTTTACTTCTTGTACAAAGTACAGAAGGAAATACATACCAAGTAAAGTATGGGTCAGCAGAAGCCTTTTCCTTATACACAACCAGGATGAACATTTTAAACTATTTCTTTCCAGTCTTTTTTTTAATGCCTTCATCAAGAGCATATTGTATACACAATTTTATTGTTTCTTTCACTAAATGTATCATGAGCATTTTCCTATGTTATCCAAAATTCCTTATATGCATCATTTAAATGGCTACAAAACATTATATTCAACCAAGATTGACTTACCCAACGCTCTATCATCAGGCCCTTCACACTGTCTTTAACGTTTTCCTCTTATAAATGATTCTGCAAAGAACATCCTTGTGTATAACTCTGTGTCGGTATTCAGTAGTATTTACCCAGGATGGAATTTTAGGAGAATTTCTGGGTTACTTGTGGATTTTATTTGGTTCTAATAAACCATTTGCTTTCCATGTCCTGTTATCTTCTTTTTTAATTATAGATCTTTCTTGGCCAGCTTCATCTTTCTTTCCTTTCACTCTGCCTTCTACAGTTTCCAAGTCCAGAACTTCCAAAACTTCCCAGCTAATCTTACCTGAGATAGTATTGAAAAAGTCTCTACAACCTCCCTTCATACAAACCCAACTTGATAGGACATGGGTTAAGTCATTCTCTCAGTTCTGATGTCCCTGAGCTACCATAATTCACATTTCCTTCAGTTATTTCTAGTCCAAAGAGCCGAGGAAACGGCTTTCCTGCCACCACTTCCTAACTGCCTTTGCTGCATGTTATGTACCCACAGGAGGCTACACACCTCCTCATGGAAACCCCAGTGTAGCAAATGCTGTCAGAGCCTAGATCATGCTCTCCTGACATGGGTCAGACTGAGACTACTGGCCCACTTTCTGATGGAGATCACAGGTGACTCTTCACCTGCGGGCTCTTTCCAGCCCTAGGAGTATGCACTTAGAGCAAGCCACAAGTGCTGAGGGATTGTCACCCCCAGAGGGGCAGCATTTTGTGTTCTCTTAGGTGATGATCAGTCAGGTATGGCCACAAGAAGGGACAGGAGAGGCACAGGATAAAAACATTAGTTGTACTCATAGGTCCTGGGCAGGGGTCCTCAAACTACGGCCCGCAGGCCACATAAGGCGGTGTGATTGTATTTGTTCCCATTTTGTTTTTTTACTTCAAAATAAGATATGTGCAGTGTGCATAGGAATTTGTTCATAGTTTGTTTTTTTTTTTAAACTACAGTCCAGCCCTCCAATGGTCTGAGGGACAGTGAACTGGCCCCATGTTTAAAAAGTTTGAGGACACCTGTCCTAGGGAATGCCAAGGGCATGCCAAGGCTGTGAGGAGGTGTCACCTGGGAGGGAGCCAGGAAGGAGCAGACTCAATCAGTCAGGTGGGCAGCAGAGAGAGAGAGAGAGAGAGAGAGAGAGAGAGAGAGAGAGAGAGAGAGAGAGAGAGAGAGAGTATAGATATAGAACAGGGGGGGGTAAACACACACAAAAAAAAGTGTGTGAGAGGATTTCACTGATGTGTCTACATGTCAGTAGGTCAAGGTCAAGGGAAGGTGGGAAAGGGAACTTATGGCAGAGGCTGGCCTGGTCACACTGGTACACCAGATCACCTGGGTGAGGCGCTCACTGCCTGTGTGTGGGGATGGTGAAGCAGCAGGAAAATGTGAAGCTTTCAAATTGACAATACAAGCAGCCACTCCAGCTGTGACTAACAGGAGCTGGGGGATAAATATCCCAACTCCCTCTCTCCTCACACAGGAAAATTCTGAGGTCTTCCTTGTGTCCCAGAGTTCCCAGCAGGAGTGGGTTCCTGAGCTCCAGTTGCCTATAGTGATGCTTTAACAGGGAAGGCTTTGTTGGCTGACTCCCTCTTCCTCTCTCCCTCCCTGACTCACCTGCCTGGGATTCCTGGGAGCACCTCCCAAACCAGCTAGCTGCCTGTGACTCCCTGTCTCAGGTCTGCTGTTTGTTAGGCTAGCCCTCACCAAATGTTTCCACCATGTCTGCCATGTAAGTAGTAATGTAGAGCTATGAGAATTACAAGTTCAAGACCTTACACTTCAGCTTCAGAAATTAGTCTTATTTATGGAATTTTTTTCAAACTATGTCCCAGTAACTTCTAAGAGCATCTAAGAGCATCAAGAGCATGCTGCATTCCATTGTTACCACTCAAGCAACAGCAAATTTGGAAAGAGGTTACAGGGGTTGATTATGGGCCTGATAATTTTAAAATTAATTAACATCAGGAGAATCTGATTATTCTAAATGGTAATTATTTGTCATTTCCACCACAGGATATGAAGTGCTTGTGATCAGCAGCTACAGGTCGCTAAGAATTAATGCACCAGGCTTTTAAGTGGTGCACATTATATATTTTTTGAGCAGCAAAGAGATGTGGGAGTTATAGTTATGACTGGTTAATGCTACCCCATATGCCATGAGTAACTGCCCCAAGCAGAATAAGCCATGACTTTGTTGTTTCTCATTAAGTAGGCCTCAGACTTGGAGAGCTTATGTTTTTATTATCAAAAATTAATTTAAGGCTCAGCCCCTGTAGCACAGTGGTTATGGTGCCAGCCACATACACCGAGGGTGGCAGGTTCAAACCCAGCCTGGGCCAGATAAACAACTGCAAAAAAAATAGCCAGGTGTTGTGGCACGTGCCTGCAGTCCCAGCTACTTGGGAGGCTGAGGCAAGAGAATTGCTTAAACCAAAGAATTTGAGGTTGTTCTGAGATGTGACACCATGGCACTCTACCAAGGGCGACATAGTGAGACTCTGTTTAAAAAAAATAATAATTTAAAAAATATATGTCCAGCTGGGCACAGTGGCTCAAACCTATAATCCTAGTACTCAGGGAGGCCAAGGCAGGTGGATTGCCTAAGTTCATGAGTTCAAGACCAGCCTGAGTCAGAGGGAGACCTCATCTCTGAAAATAACAGATGTTATGGTGTGCATCTGTAATCCCAGCTACTTGGGAGGCTGAGGCAAGAGAATCGCTTAAGCCTAAGAGTTTGAGGTTGCTGTGAGCTGGAACGGCACGGCACTCTACTGAGGGCAAAGTAAGACCCTGTCTCTATAAATTATAATAAAATAAAATAAAATAAATACAAATATATGTTCATTATATGAAATAGTCACAAACCCAGAATAAGAAAAATACACTTGTTACGGGTTATTGCTTAGAAGTTTCTCCTGGGCTGAGTGTGGTGGCTCCTGCCTGTAGTACTAGTGCTTTGAGAGGCTGAGGCAGGAGGATCACTTGAGGTAACATATCGGGGTGTCTCTAAAATACAAATGAAAAAAAGGAAGTTTCTCCCAAGTCTGTTGACTTCGTATTTTATATAAAAAATATTTACTTAACATCCTTGGCTATCTAGTTGCTCTTTCCTCCTAGATTACTATTTTTGTCATAAAGGCATGGTAAGTGAGCACAGGGATGAAGCCGCAGGAAGTGGCATGCTGGAACTAGACAGAGAAGGGACAGGCCTCCCCCGCATGCCAAGTTCTATGATATGGGGCTATTTACTTTTGGGACAAATAATCCTACGTGCTTCTGTGAACATCATCCTGTTCATTCTGTGAACAACCCTGAGAACATCATTACTTTCTAAGATCATACCAAATGATGTGCATCCAAAAAACTTAAGTTCTATTAACTATACGTTTTGTCGAGGCAAGGAATTATGTAGAACATTTTAGAAAAATATGGTAAAATATTACATTTAAACTTTGAGATACACAGAAGACTAGACCTTAGTATCTGGCACACTGAACACGTGTGAAATACCTCCTTCCCGAACAGTGCTGGGGAAGTGGGGTGCTGCTGCATGGAGACATCTCACTAATTAGAAGTGTCTGTTCTGGGTGGTTTTATTACAGCTGCTTCGCTTGTGCTCCACTCATTGTGCCAATGTAAATACCGCCTGCTCAGACTCATTACGGGAGAATAATGTTTTCCCTTCAGTGAAAAAATGACATAGCGAAAGCAAGTGAATTCACCACTGTGTGATTTGCCCGTTGATCTTCACTAAACTTGGCCTTTAATTGCAAAGATGCTGATGAGACCCTGGCTGTCACATCACTTCAGCTCTGCAGCCCGGCCTGAACCCCACAGGCAAAGCATGTTGAAAACTATTCTTTTTGGAGGAACAGCCGTTTGGAGTTCTTTTTAGGTTTTGCTTTGTTTTGTTAAGAGGGTAGCCATCCTCTTAAAACATCTTCCATAAATGGATGAACTCAAGCTCTGGGGGACAAATCACCCAGCCATGTTTTCTAACACACAGCTCATAGCAAAGGATGAGATAGGATGGAGAAGCACTTTGGAAAAAACAGGATCCCCCTGGTATTAAGACAAAAACTCCACCCAAGAGTACACACACACACACACACACACACACACACACACACACTCGTTTTATCATATTTTCAAAATAGTGATGCTTAATATACCAAAATACACATAACAAAATTTACCATTTTAAGAATTTAAAACGTACAATTCTTGGCATAAAGTTCATGCACAGCGTTCTACAACCATTGCCACTGTTCTAGTTCCACAACTTTTTCATCAATCCAAAAGAAAACCATAGGGCTCAGTGCCCATAGCTCAGTGGTTAGTGCGCCAGCAGATTTGAACCCAGCCTGGGCCTGCAAAAATAACAATGACAACTACAACAAAAGAGGGAGGGAGAGACAGAGACAGAGAGAGAGAGAGAAAGAAAAGAAAATCCTATATCGATCGCATTAAGGTACACAGCTATGATTTAATAATAAATTTAAAAAAAATAAATAAAAGAAAATCCTGTATCATTCTCCCATCCTCCCCTCCCCCAGCCCGTGAACTGCTCATCCACTCTCTGTCCCTGTAGATTTGCCTTTTAGGGGCCTTTTGTATAAATGGAATCATATAACTGGTGGCCTTTTGTGTCCAGCTTCTTTCACGGAGCATAATGTTTGCCAGGTCCATCCATGCAGTAGCATGAATCAGAACTTCATTCCTTTTTATAGTTAAATCATACTTTACTGAATCAATGGACCATATTTAATAGAGTTATCTATTCTATCATGATGGTTTTTGATTTAAATCATCTCAAGTATATTTGTATTTAACAAGGATGAAAACAATTTTGTTCATTTTATTTGACAGCCAAAGTAGGGGCCAGGCACAGAGGCTCATACCTGTAATCCTAGCACTCTGGGAGGCCAAGGTGGGTAGATTGCCTGGGCTCAGGAGTTCAAGACCAGCCTAAGCAACAGTGAGACCCCCATCTCTACTAAAAATAGAAAAACTAGCCAAGTGTTGTGGCAGGCACCTATAGTCCCAGATACTTGGGAGGCTGAGGCAAGAGAAGCTGTGGAGCTCAAGAATTTGAGGTTGCTGTGAGCTATAATGCCATGGCACTCTACCCAGAAAGAAAAGAAAACCAAAGTATGGGTCACCCTATTTGACTTTTGTGCCTTGACGTTAATACAATACATAGAAGGCTAGGCCTCTATGTTGATTCTAGAATCAATTACTAGACTTCTTTATGCAACAGCCTCAATGTCTTAGAATTACATACCATGGAAAACATTGGCAATGGCCTATTGTTGAAACCAATGTGTGGCTATTTTAGTCCATACAATAGCAATTGTGTGATTGAAGCTACTATTTACTTCTGCATTGGGCTCAATAGTGAATGTAACTTTTTAAAAATAAATAAATGATGCTTGGGTCATAGTGGACATCTATTAGATGTGAGTTCCCTTATCCTTATGTTTCATTAAAATTATGCAACAAGGATAATTCTCAGATGAAGTAACTTTACCAAGATCATGTGGCAAAGGATGCGTCTAGATCCCAGTACCTTTCTAAACAGGTTCTCCATCTCACTTCCAATTTCTGCAGAACTGTGTCGCATGGCTCCCTTTCTGATAAAAGAAGGGAGAGGATCCTACAGTATAAAGAACCTATAAGATGAGGCAGATGATAAAGTCAAAATTTTATCTTAAGCCAAGGTCTCATCCCTACCCTGCCCAGTCAGATCACAGGTTCCCAACAAGAAGCTGAAACTCAGGTTGTAGGGACATAAAGTATGAGCGCACAGGAGAATAGTGTGTGCAGGTGCACACTTGCCTGTTCACATGCCCACATGCCTTTAATGTGAATAGCAATGGAATTATTGATCATTTTAGAACTGTCAATGGCTTTTCTCCACCTCATTAAAGCAGATAATTGATGATGAACTCATCATAGACCTGACATTTGATTTGACCACCACTTCATCTTCCATACTGTGCTCAAAGCTCTGTATTAACAACAGGGTTTATGTATTTTGATGGCCAGCCTTTTAAAAGATCCCTGGAAATGTGCTCAGTAAGAACACAGAGTTGGTAGTTCTGATCTGGTGACTAAATCAAACTCATTAATTTATGGTCATAACAGGGTTTTGACTATGTCCATAATTTGCATTCCATCCTTGAATTAGCAAAAATATTGCATATCTGGGAGGCTAAAGATGGAAAACAGCTGTTACAAGGTTTGCATTATGTTGCCAGTAATCAGATAAAGTATTTTCTTTTCTTCTAGTCTCCCAAATCAGCATTTATTAGTGCTGCAAAAAAGGCAAGATTAAAGTCCAATCCAGTCAAAGTGCGCTTCTCTGAGGAAGTCATCATCAACGGCCAAGTGTCGGTGAGTTTTCAAACACCTGTTTTGTGACAGAGTCCCACTGCAATGGCCAATCCAGAGTTGGTTGTTGGTGTTTGCAGAGTTGAATGTCAGGACGGTAAAGGGATTGAGAGATCATCAGATTGTGGCCAAATGCCCTCTAACGTGGCCAGAATGTGTGACAGCCCAGTATTTCCCAGAATGCTTCCAGGATTAGAGACCTCACTGCTTTGCGAAGTAGTTCATTTGATTTGGGATCACTGACATTGCCTCATTCATACTGAGCAAAATAGGTCTCTTTGAGCCTTTCACCTAGTCCTTTCCATTCTACCAACAAAGCATTCTTCTATAAAATAGCCCTTTATGTGTTTTGAGAAACTTACTGTTTCCCCTGAGTTTTTCCTTATGCAAAAAACAATCTTTCAGCTAATGGAAATGGCAAAAAATTCAAATGATGGAAAGGTTTTGTGAGTGTAACCAGAACTGAAGAAATAGCACCTGGATCTCCATAGATAGGTCTTGACAGAAATCACGATTGCTCAGGCATTTAATTGATCTTCAATATGAATAATGCAAAACATCAAAAGGATGTTTTATTTTCAACCTTTAAAAAAAAAAAAAAAAGTCTAGTGGAGCATTTTTCAGTTTTAGAAAGCTGTCATCCAGGGCTCTAAATTTATTTGGACCTTTGGAATGCCACAGTTTCTTGTTAAGGTTTGGTGTTGCTGGTGATGTTTAAATAACTTGACTAGGGTAAAATCTCATGCACTTGACTAGGGTAAAATCTCATGCACGGTGTGTTGGTTGTTGGTCACAAACTCTTCTCTAGGTTGGTCCTGAACCTGAAGTTGAAGATGTAGGCCCATACATCCTGGGCTAGGCTCTCATAGCCCAAGTATCATCTAATCAAAACCTACTTCCCTAGGGCTGGCCCACAAGGGGTTCAGGTAGTTGGGTGGCTGATCTAACTATTGTGTTGCCCATGGGAAAGGGCCTATGGCTGTCACAATGCTGGCCTGTGAACATGGTCTGCTCTTCTCACCTCAGTGGGTACTCATCATGCAGAATAAGGGTTACTGTGCATTAGTGATTAGCACAAGACTGTCCCAGTTGAAAGGTAGACGGTTCCATGCACAGAGGAATCAACATGTCACCGAAAGTCATCTGAAACTTACCTTTTCTGCCTGTAGCTTCCAAGCATGAGATTGGACAGTCACGCAGTTTGTGTATTTTTAGAGAAAAATATGATTGCATAAGCTGCTATAGCAGTGTCAGTTTGTCCCTGGATATAGCAGGGCTCCTGGGAGGCAGATGACATGTGAGGACTACTCTGAGGCCTGGGTGTCTCCTGCAGCCTCTCTGCCTCACCACAGGCCCGTGGGTTGAAGGGAGGTTCAGTCGTGTGTATGCCCTTCAGCTTTTGTGACTGTCTTCATTTCCTTCTGGACTCAGATCTAGACTTTTGCAATGAATAAGGTGATGGGAAAGCTATATGAGAAGTCCATGCAGAAAGGTGGGGCAGGAAATTCAGGAAAGAAAGAGGAAGTGATGGGCAGGGAGTCCATTATGGAAATACTTAGGGATTGGATTCTCTCAGACTAACTGAACGACACTGACAAATTCCAGAACATTTCATCTTCAGTTCTGTCATCTCTAAAACAAGAGATGTCTGCTTTCCTGATTGCTGAGTTGTACTTAACTCCTGAGCCTTTTATGACCAACTACATGTGAATAACTCAGTTCACTCCCAGGACTCATGGAATTCACTCAGATATGCCCTCTTCCCCCACCCTCCCTTCCCTCATTACTCACTACCTCCAATTAAAGAAAAAATTCAAAGGAATATTGTTTACTTTCGGTCATGCTTCAAGCTTGCATCTTTTGAGTTATTTCTAAGTTGTAATTTGATCACTATATACTTAGTTTTTATGCTTTTAACATGCTAAGCCAGTCTTCATATTATCCCTTCGAATTTGAAGGCCATTTGTAAGTGGGCTAAAAAGAGGTTCACAACATAACTTTGCACCTGAAGCTTAGTGATGCTGGTGGCTAACGGTCATGACCAGTACCAAGTGCCAACAGCATTGCATCAAACAGCATCATTGTTGCTCTTGGTCCTGCTCACGATGTCCTGCTTTGCTAAACTCTGGGCTTTTAGATTCCAAACACTGAAGCTTAATTACAAAGGAATGATTCCTGTAATCATGTTTTTGGATGGGGAAACTTGAGGGTTTTTTTAATATATATATAAATAAAAGGGCATCTGATTTTTTGATGAGAAAATGCCTTTTACTTGAATGAGTCTTTTGTAGCTGGAAAAGAATTTTTCCCTGAGCAACTCAACTCAGATATCACCAAAGGAACACCTTGGTTGTCTTTAGAGAGTTCAGTTGTTTTTAAGTTGTGATTGGAATAGACCTGTGCTTCTACTTCAAAGAGAAGAATTCTAATTTGACTGACTGATACCCCCACATCCTTTTTGTTATTGTTAAACAGGAAACCGTTAAGGACAACTCACTTCTGTTTATGCCAAATGTTTTGAAAGTCTATCTAGAAAATGGACAGACCAAATCATTTCGCTTTGACTGCAGCACCTCCATAAAGGTAGGATGACCTGCTACACTCTGAGCCCTCCTTTCAGAACTAGCCCTTTATTGGTTTTACTGGTTGCTTCCATCGAAGGTAGAGTACGAATACTTAAAAACAAACCAAAACAAAAAAACTTCTAAAAGCAATTCTGCTGGTTATTTCCCCCTTAGAGTTGCAAAATGCTATCAATGAAGAAACACTAGGGCTAGTCATTTTAATGCATCTGCGGATAGATTAATTAAAATGATGTGACTGTCACCAACGCTTGGCACCCTGCCCAAAGCCAGCATGATTTCTCAGCAATGTCAGGCGCCCAGAAGATTAAGATGTTAGCTTTTAATTGAATATCTGCTACTTTGGTCTCCAGCAAAAACAGAGGGTAGAATCATATAAAGGTAACATTTACTTTGGATTGCTGCAACCAATTTCATAGAAATGATGCATCAGAAGGCAGAAATGAGGTATGCTTCTTAGGAGGGGTGAAAAGGAAGAATCACCAAGCATTTCAATTCTTTCAGAGCCACAGGTGAGTTTTACATAATAGGTATTGTAGCAAGGCATATGGTCCCCTCCCATGCTTCCTTTCTGGAAAAGAAAAGTGCGGAGTCTCTTTTTTATTGGACAAAAGTGTGTTCAGAAATTGATTGCTCCCTAAAGCTTCATCAGCCTAAAATAGGCTTTCTTCAAATGGCACAATAAAAAAGATTTTATGGAGTTAAAAAAAAGTACCTAGTCATGATCTGTACAATACTCTATCAAAAGAATATCAACTCTGTGTTAAAAATGTCTATCAGTAGACAGCCCTAATTCTTACTTTTTAATTAATCAGCATAGGCCTCACATGTAGAAGTGTTTCTGCAAAGGCCTGCTGTGTATTCTTACTGTCATGATACCAGCAAGCAGCTTGTTTTGAATTGCTACAAATATGTGCTAATTTAGTAGGTCAAAGGACAGGCAGTATCTTTTTAGTAAATTGATACTGGAGTATTAAATCCTCCTTAAATCATTCTTGATGAAATATTAACTTTCTTTATAGAAGACTGAGATTTTAAATGGTGATGACCGGAAAAGTCCTTTTTCTTTTTTTCCTATTGAATATCAATTTATGGTAAGATGTTAGTGTAATTATTGACTGTCTAACCCAGAGGTAAGCCAGCTTTTTCTGGAATGAGTGAAATCGTAAATATTTAGGCTTTGGGGGCTATTCGACCTGTTACAACCACCCCACTCTGACACAGCATCACGAAAGCAGCTATAGATGAATGAGTTGGGGAAGTCCTTAAGACAACTCTCAGGTTCAGGAATTCACTTGCAGAACTCACAGAAGTCAGCCATTTGTTATATTTGAGCATATTATAGCCAAAGGATAGGGAATGGAAGCAGCAGGGGGAGAAGGTGCACAGGCAGGACCCAGGTGGGTCGGAGGAGAGCTTCCAGGATTTGTGCTTAATTCTCCCAGAAATGACATGTAACCTTATACACACAGCACTGCCAGCCAGGAAGGTTCACCTGAGTCTTGGTATCCAGAGTTTTTATTGGGGGGTTGCCATATTGACGACACCAGTGACCACCTGCGTGGCTGCCCTTAAGTCTCCAGCCCCCCCAGAGTTGGAGCTGAACCATATAGCCCAAGGTTCCCATCATCCATTAATTGTTAGCATAGACTATCTGACCTGACCCAAGGCCCCCAAGTAAACAAAACCACTCCTATCAGGAGTGATATTCCAAGGACTTAGAGCAGTGTTTTTCAACCATTTTTTATCTCACAGCACACTTGAACCTCTAGTTAAACTTCCTCAGCACACTTAAATTCTGTTGATCAAAAAAAAAAGAGTTAAAAAAAAGAATATACTGTGCTTTGAACTTCTTTCAAAAACAATTAATGATCTTTAAAATTTTTTGCAGCATGCCTAAGATCTTCTCACAGCACACTAGCGTGAGACAGCACATGGTTAAAAATCTCTGGCTTAGAGGTTACATCCCAAGAGTGGAAGCAAAGGGCCAAATCTTTCTGTAGGCAAGGTTCATCTGTTACTGCATAGACAATATGTAAACAAATGGGCAGGGCAGGTTTGACCTCCAGGTCGCAGTTGGAGCCCCCTGAACTAACCCAGACAACTACATTATTATAACTTTGACACTGTGGCCTTGTTCTGTATTACCAACTGGTCAGCTCCTTGTCACTGGACAACATACCTGACTGAAAGATATAGGTAAAGACTTGAATATGTTTCTTAAAAATAAATTGAAGAAATCCCTGTTAATTCCCTCTGGCCTCTTTACTATAGGAATCTGCATGAGACTAAGTTTGATTTCCTTGAGGATTTCCGGTGACAATGAGAAGACAGGGAGCAATGCAAAGAGTTCACATCAAATCCAAGTTATCTTATCTTGTACCTAACAGCCCCATTATTACAATAGACACTCGCTGGTAGGTGTAAAATAGAAATAGTATAGTTATGAAAGAAATAACACACTGTTTGATAAAAATTGCCAAAGTTCTTGCTACCAAATTACAATAGAGAAAACTATTGCTATTGACTTTCCAGTGTCCTCCCAGGAGGTTAGGGAAAATAATCTATAAAGTGCATGTTGCCACACAAAGGCTTGTTTTGTTTTCTCTTTCCTGAGCCTTGAGTGAAAATGGTAACGCAGAGAGTCTTTTTCCGAAATTCAACATAGTCACAGCATTTCTATTGACTACTACTGGGGGGAGCAGGTAGATATGGGGATCTTTGATTTAATGGGGCCTGAAGAAACTGACAAAGGACCCCAGAGAAGGACCAAAACATCAGAAAAGTCGGTGAATGAAGATTCCGTGTATGGCAGGGTTTCTCTTTCTTGGCATTTTTGAGATTTGGAGACCAGATTATTCTCTGCTGTGAGGCTATTCTGTGCATTGCAAGATGTTTAGAAGTATCCCTACTATACACTTCGTGCCAGTAGCATTCCCAGCTCTACTGCAACAACCAAAAATGCCTCCAGAAATTTCCAAATGTTGCCATGGGGAAAATTCCCCTAGGTTAAGAACCACTGCTCTACTGGATTTTTAGCATCTGAGTATAAATTATCTCAAAGAGGTATCATTTACTAGTTTTCAAGTACATGGAGAAAGTAAAAGGTTGAAGAATTAGTTTTGTGTTTTGCAGTAAATCTGTGTGTTTGTCTATGGAATACTTTTCTGATCATGAATGCTTAATCCTGTAAGAGATTGCTCAAAAAGCTTGCTCTTTCCACCTTCCCTAAAGATGTGAAATGAAAGCTAATGTACTATTACAGTGCTCTAATTCTGTGCCAACACCACTCTGTGTGTTGTAATAAATGTTTTCTATGTATGAACTCATTTAATCCTTATATCCATTCCAAGACATGCATTATTATCCCAAGTTTACACAGAGAGAAATTAAGATACTTAGAGATTTAAAGATTTGACCAAAGCTGCACAGCTAATTAGCAGTGGGGTTGGAATTAGAAGCCAGACTGCTTTTGGAGCCCCAATTCCTCACCGCTCCCACACTACTCTTTCAGAAGGGTAGAACGGGGCTCAGCAAACACTTTTTATAAAAGGCAGAGAGCAAATATTCCAGACTTTATAAACCACGCAGCCTCTGTTGTCAACCACTCAACTCTGCAGCACACAAGCAGCCGGTAGACTTTAGATAAATAAAGGGCCAGGACCATGCCCCATGACCATGCCCCAGTACAACTTTATTTTCAAAAACAGAGGGTGAACTAGATCTGGCATGCTGGCCATATTTTGCCAACCCTTGGAGTAGACCACTTTCAGAGATGGTTTAAGTAACAGTCCATTTAGAAGAAAGAATTGAACTGAGTTCATTATATAATCTACTGATAACCTTTCTTTTCTAAGAACTTACATGGTAAGTAAGTTTCTCCTCCAGCTACTTACCAAGTTAACTCTCTGTTTTGAAGTCCATAAAACTTTGGGGTGGTTGAGAAAGCCAGGAAGAGGGCAAGAGAAGGAAGGCCTTATTTCTGTATCTTTTTGGACCTATGGAGGATTACATTTTAGAATCAAGTGAAGCTCCAAAATTCCCAGATCTGAAGCCTACATGTGTAATATTTTTCTGGCCATGGTAGACTCCACAAGAGGGTAGCCTCAGTTTTGATCTCATCATGTCACTGTTCCCTCTGTAAGGATGTCATCTTAACCCTTCAAGAGAAGCTCTCCATCAAAGGCATCGAACACTTCTCTCTCATGCTGGAGCAGAGGACGGAAGGGGCTGGAACGAAGCTACTCTTGCTTCATGAACAGGAGACTCTAACTCAGGTCTGTGAAATTACACCCTCAAGTGTGGGGGCTGCTGGTAAGAGCAGAGGTTGCCCAGTTCCAGACTTCTCCCTCACTCTAATATTTCAAATGTATCGATTGTATCCTTACAAAAGGGACTGCTGGCCTTCAGAATGGATTTAACGCCTCAAGATGATGTTTCCCTTTCTGCCAGTCTTTCACAGATTGTCCATTGGTCTCACAACCAGATTTGTCATTCACAGACTCAGCAGCTACTCACTGGGAATGGAGCTCTGTAGAATTACACTTTAATTGCAATGACTTGTTCACCTGCCTGAGCCATTGGTCTCTTGAAACCATTAAAAAGAAATAGTTACTGAGATTATTAAAATTAATCTGAAATCATATTTAGTTGTTTGAAATTCAGGGTACATACTTAAGACTATTTTTGGAAGCCCGAAATCCCTGCCCCAGTCCTGCTCACTATAAATATATGATCCATCAATGTATCCCAGTTCTTGGTTACCAAGATGCCACCCCCATCTGTTCCTTGGGGGAGACAAGCAGGCTGCTCGGCTGCTGAATTCAGAACAACACCCTGAATTTTTCTGTGATTCCGCACAAGCAGTGTCTCTGCTGAATGTTTAAGAGATTTCAACAAATTCCTCTTCCATAGGAGAGGAATCTTCAGGGACGAGAAAACTTCAGGGAAAGGGGCATGAGGGGACACCAGGAGGAGAAGTGTCAAGATGCCGCCAGCTGGAGAGAATGGCAAAAAGTGTTGTCACACTAAAGCAATTCTTGGTTGTTGTATAATTAAAAGCTGGTGTCCCACACATCGGGTCCTGCAGAGATCTCCGATCCTCTTAATTCAGTCCAACTCGAAGTAATGAATTAGCAGGTTGCTGTGTTGGTTTATATTCCTCTATCTAAATTTGACCTATCATTTCTATCAAGTTTACTTCTACCTACAGATATTTTCAATCATTTCTACTCATTGTTTATTTTAACTTGTGCCAAAACACTCTTGGAACAAGATGACTTATTTTATGCTTCATTACAGGGGAACAGCCCCTGTTATACAGAATCTCTCATGTGAAAGGTCAGTGTCTGGGTCTGACTTGCCCCCAGAAGCAGAATTTAAGGATTTGGATGCATGTGGTTTATTTGGGATGAGATCTCAGGAAATACTGGCAGAGGAATGAGGAAAGGAGAAGGGGAAAATTGGGAGGCCAGTGAAGAATGTGTCATCAAGCTAGTTTCTACTGTGGACAGAGCTCAGTAGGGCTTTGTAGACCAGTCACAGAGGTGTCCTACTAATGGGGAGGGAGCTGGGGCGTCTGTCCACCAACACGCTGTTATTGGTAGATGGCCAGCTCCCTGGTTATTCAGGGTTTGAGCCTTGTGCTGTCAGAGGGTCATCGGTATTTGCAGTAACTAGCCTTCAGCTTGTAGCAGTCAGTGCCAAGGGCATATGGGCCAATAGCCAGTTACTATGAATCTAACAACACCCCCCCCATACACAGCTTTTAGATCTTTCCAGATATACTCTCTAAACTTTTATCTAAAGCTTTATACTGATTTAACTGGACAAAGAGTCTTTAAAAGTCTCTTTTGATTCTAGGTAACCTAAACACGTTCTAATTTCTAAATTTCTCCTGCAATGCGTGAAGGAAGCAAAAACTTCTAAGAGTGATTCTTGCCTTATCTTTTCTTCTTATTAGAAACAGAGCTAAAAGTCAAGTGCTAAAACCCAAGTATTATCTCTAGAAAAGATTATTGATTTAAGTATCCCTAAACAAACCAGCTATATGCCTTTGAAATCAATGTTCATGAAAAATCAATTACTAAAATATTTATAAGTATCATGAAAGGTGGAAGAACTTTATAATATGTACAATAACTAAAAATTATTTTAAAGCATTAAATTTTGATGAAAACCCCCATAGGCACTTTTAAGCAACTACCTGAATTTCTGGTAGTTTGATACTGAATGTATGTCTAGAAAATATCACTCTTTACATTGTACTTAAAGCTTTTAATAAATTACTAGTTTTGGTGGTTGAGCGTGGTGGCTCATACCTATAATCCTAGCACACTGGTGGATTGCCTGAGCCAGAGGGAGACCTCGTCTCTAAAAATAGCCAGGCGTTGTGGCAGACACCTGTAGTCCCAGCTACTTGGGAGGCTGAGGTAAGAGAATCTCTTGAGCCCAAGAGTTTAAAGTGGCTGTGAGCTGTAACGCCATGGCACTCTACCGAGGGGGACAAAGTGAGATTCTGTCTAAGAAAGAAAGGAAAGAAAGAAAATAATATAAATTGGTTTTAGAGAGTCTTATTCAAATAAAAGTAGAACCAAGGCAGCTTATAAAAAAATCCAAGAAAGATTTTAACCAGTAACAGGAGTGGGAGAGCCTATGATTCTTGACTTTCTAATATTATAGCACTCATTCTCGCAAAATAGCCCATGAAGTCACTGTGAAACACAGCACTGGAGGCCTCAGGTTCCTGTTTCCTTCTTCCTGGTTGATGTGGTTTATTTCCCTATCAGTCAGTGATAAGCAGCCCAGAGCCCCAAGGGTCACAAGTCCACTCCGCCTTGCAGTGATGACCATGGCCAGGAAGCTGGAATGACTGCTTTTCAGTATGCCCAGATATTTAAAACTAGGGTGTCTTTTCCCTTTGATATTCTATTCAACAAAGTTAGCAATGTAAACTGTAAATACCTACAACACACACCCCATGAGACTCAATAAAACTATTTTTTACTTTGAAATTACAGCTCACAAATATTTTTATTTTGCCAGATTTGTCCCCTGCATAAAAGTAGTTAAACTCAACTGTGTAGGTACATGCTGCATGGTTTTAGTTTTTTTTGGTTGACTCCTCTATGAGAAATCAATAACCTTTGCCTTTAGTAAAGTCCCCTATGTCTTTCTATAAAGTAGCTACTATTATTATTACTTTTTGATTCCCTTTTGTTGCAAAAGGAATTAAGAAACTAACATCTAGTCATTGATACATACTGGGCTGGATAAAAAGAAAACAAACCAACATGATCCATGGTCCCCAACACTGAAGAATGTGTGGTATATTCTAAGCAACTGTGGACAGTTTGAACAGTGTCCTGCTAGGAGACATCTGGGATAGCTTAGACACTTGTAGAATCCAGACATAGTGCGGGAACAAAACTTCTTCCTGTTTTCCAATGTGATATCCTCCAAGGTTGACACCATTGTGCTTTCATTGCTACAGTCTAATTTGCGGGGGGGGGGGGGGGGAAGGCACAGCTGTGTTATGCAACAATAAACGGTAGTGGACACCTCTCTGCTCCCTGTTTGGATCCCCTGTTGTACTGGCCAGCCTAGATTTGGTTGCTGTCACTAGCAGTAGCCAGTCTGCAGAGTTTCTTCCAAGGACCACACTCAGACCACTAAAGCTGGCCATGTCTACATCAGGAAATTCATGTTCCCTGGGACAGCCCTAAACCAATGACTTGTCTTTGCTCCTTTGGCTCAGTGTCAACTCCATGGTGTAACTGACACTCCAGGGTCGCCTGCAGGGTCAGGCTGTGACTACCCTCTGCTGGGCTTCCCTGGGATGGTACCCTTGCTTACCTTCCTCTCCTTCCCTGACCTGCTTCTCCCACCCACTTGCTGGCCTTTCCTAGGAGCTCTTCCTTAGTAAGTCCCTAGCACACGAACCCTCATCTCAGGTCTGCTCCTGGGGAGCCCAACCCAAGTTCCAAAGTTATGTGCCATTTTCAAGGATGAGTATCTATTTTACATGCTAAAGAACTTCCACTGCTTCTCGCCTTGGTGTCCAAAGAAAGTTGACTTTGCTTCACTGTTCCTCAGCCATTCCTCAGGTAGCACTGACGGAATCTTGTGTGACTGGTCTGCTCTTCTAGGTGACGCAGAGGCCCAGCTCCCATAAGATGAGGTGTCTTTTCCGAATTAGCTTCGTCCCAAAGGATCCAATTGACCTTTTAAGGAGAGATCCAGTTGCTTTTGAGTATCTCTATGTTCAGGTATGTGAACATATGGGCATGTTTTATATTAATATTGGGGGATACATTAACTTTGGGTTTTTTCTGAGTTCTTTAATTTGGGATCTTCTCTTTGTTCCCCAGCCCAAGCTCAATGAATTATGAAATGGTTCTGTGGTGCTCTTTTTATTTTTACATTTGATTTTGAAATAATTTCATACTTCCAAAAAAGTTGCAAGAGTAGCTGTCTATGCCCTTCACACAGATTCACCAATTGTTAACATTTACTTTATCTTTAGTGTATGCACATGTTTGCTCTCCCTCTCCATGCAAATACACGTTTATAATTTTTCTAAGCAATATGGTCAACTAAACTAAAATCATTCTGATTCACTCCTAAATACTTCCTATACTTCCTAGTGCTGTCCTACTGTAGGGCTTCCTAATACTGTCCGAGGGCAGCCTGTGGCTCAAAGGAGTAGGGCACTGGCCCCATATACCAGGGGTGCCGGGTTCAAGCCCAGCCCAGGCCAAAATCTGCAAAAAAAAAAAGAGAGACAAGAGTCTCCCCATTTAAAAGAAAAAAAAAAATTTTTCAGTACACATTTTCTAATAAAAAGACATTTTCTTACATGATTATTGTATAATTAACAAGATTAGGGAATTTAACATTGATACATTGCCATTATCTCATCTGTAGTCCATATCCAAAGTATGCCTATTGTCCCTAAAATGTCCTTTATATCGGTTATGATTTTTTTTTTTCTGGAACAAGACCCACTGTGGGATTCTTCTTTGCATTTAGTTGTCATGTGTCTTTAGTCTTCTTAAATATAGAACGTTCCTCAGCCTTTGACTTAACCTTTAGCGTTTTGTCCTCATAACCTTTAGCGTTTTGAGGAGTGATGGCCAATTGTTTTGTAGAAATGGCTTTCTCACGTTGCGTTTCTCTGATGTCTTCTCAGGATTAGATTGAGGTCACACATTTTGAATAGAACATGAGTGCCTTTATGTCCTCAGTGTATCACATCAGAGGCACATGATATCTGTTTTTCCCCTTAATAACAAGGTAAACTTGGATTACGAAAGGAAAAGTAGTAGCATTTGGATGGATAAATTTGGAAGACTTGGCCTTGGCCAAGGGTCAATCAATAATTTGTGGAGAGTAACTTTCCACAAATTAATTGTCTTATAATCTTGGACCTCTCCAAACTTTCACCCACTAGTTTTAGTACTGACTGATGAGTCTCACTTGAATCTATTTTTATTGTAATGGTTGCAAAAATATTTTTCTAATTTCATTATTTCTTTTCATTTTATAATATTAATTGACATGATACTATAAAGGAAGGCATTTTTCCCTTATTTATTAATTTATTTGGTGTTTAAATTGTTATAAAAATTATGGTATTCATTATAGTGGAATTATTAATTTCAAGATGATAAAACTTTAAGAGAATAGTATCTTTGTTTAGATTGTCTGTACCTCATATCTCATTCTGGAATATAATTCCCAGACAAAGCTTCCAGGAATGAGGATCTGGAGCAGTTTTTCCTGAAAGGAATTTATCCAATTTGATGTTTAGGAGATGTCCTATGTTTTTATATAATTACTTACCGTATATACTCAAGTATATACGGTACTCTTAGTGTCACTTAAATTTCTAATATAATCATATTAAATAGTAAGAACCCACTTACATTAATTGCTTAGGCACCTAGCAGTAGAAATACTCAAAGAGGCTGTAAACCTGAATGCAACCTCTCTCCCTGAAAAATGGAGAAAAAGACAAAGGTGAGGGGAAAACAAAACATGTTCTCTTTGGCCTGGGATACCTGTATATGGCAAAGATTGCTGGAGCCATATATAAAATATTAAAAGCCAGGAAGTAGGAAAAAGACAACAAACATTTGTTCACTCCAGGTAGTTGATAACACTAGTATTTGTTTTACTATTCTCAATACTTCCTTATATATTTCAAAGCTTTTCAATCTTTAAAATTTGGGTTTAAAAAACTAAATAGAAGATACAAGAGAGCTATAGATAAGATAGATGCCAAAGGTTAGGAATGGAGATGTAAATTAAAGTTGCAATAAGCTTTGGAGATCAGAAATGAAGTCAGAAAGGAAAGAAGCAGAACATACTAGAATATTCTAGAAGATGAGGGCACTCAGGATGAGGACACTTAAACCTTCCTCACCTTGGTGGTCTTTGGAGGAGGCTGGTGTTTTACAGCTCAGCAAAAGAATAGATATTCACAAAGATAACCCTACACTATATGCCCCTGGGGAAAGCCAAATCCCATTTGTTACCTCTTGTTTATCAAGTATAGAAATATAACTGTGTTCAATGAAGTTTTCCATCCCAAACAGTGAATCTGTCATGTTTTGGCCTTTTTAATGTTAAAGTTTGGTCACCTGGACCCTCACTTATCAACAATATCTCCTGGTCCCCAACAGGCCAAGTAAGGCCCATAGGACTGCATTCAACCAGGACCCTAGTTCTCAGCTGGTCCTTTCCTGCATCTTCTCCACATTCGTGCAGAGACCAACCCAGAGCTTTGCCACTGCAGCTGTGTGCGATAATTATTAGTTGTGAATAAATAGTTACAGGTGCTAGTCAGTCCGTGGCAGTGGACACTGAGGTGTAGGCCGTGGCGGCACACTCACCCCAGTAATGGTGCTTCTTTAAACCCATTTACTCTGCTTCTGGTTCAACATCACAAGCACATTGCATCTATAAAAGAACAATGTGGTTGCATTTGTGTTGGGTAGGGGAGACCTTTCAAGTAGACAAGTAGTAATGCTAAATACAGTTCTGCTTAAGGTGACTTTTCTCCAATGTAACACACTTTAGGGAGATCTTTCTTATTCAAAGACACACTTTTATACCTGTGAGATTGTCCTCAGAACATGAAACTTGTCTGGAATTCTTGCCCAAGGACTAGAAGGAAAACACTGATCATGTTTCTGCTTTCCTGCCTCAGGTGTTGCCAGGGTGGTGGATTAGCCACCTCTTCTGAGAGTAGCCAGAGGAGAAAGATGGAAAGCCATGTATGGTGGGTGATAAAGACCAAAATAAAGCCACTGTCATCTTATACATCCTCCACTAAAATAGCAAATGGGGGTTTCTTTGCCTCAGACTCCCTACTTGGAAATTTCTTGTATCCCAGAATGTCCAGTGCTGTGTATCCAGAATAACATACCTAATATAAAGCAATAGATCTGCAAATGGGACCTGTGTGCCCATGTTGACTTTATGATACTAAAAAAAATGCAATAAAATTAGCCTAGAGAACAAAAGAGTAAGCAGATGTATCACTTCACAAAGACAAAATCAACTTAGTGGGTTCCTAACAAGCAGAGTCGCCAGTGACCAGATGAACCATGATGATGAAAACAGGTTTCAATCATGTTGATATCCATTCATCTCCTCATCCCTAATGGGTCATGAGGTATTTTACAGATTTTAGCATCTATATTAACAGTAAGCTCTAATAATCCAGACTGCTCTAATTCATAATTACAATGGGCTATTTGGACACTTACCTGTGCACTGGCTGTTAAGAAAAAGATTGTTATGCCAATTAGTAAACAGAATAAGACCCAAGAGGCTCCAAAATGTTCTCGGATACTTTACTAGTAGCGGTTGCCTTTTGAGCATCTAATATGTTCACTGTAAATGAACTTTTTTGTGGGATTAAAGTGGAGCCTGTTGGGACCTGTGTTTAGCAAAACAGTGACTGCTGTTTGCTTGTATAAAGCTGTATTTGAAGTAATGTAGTTAAGAGTAATAAACAGTACCAAATACTGTGTATAGATATAAAAAAACACATTCTCCGAGATCAGTCTAAACTAATTATATAATGTAATTAAGTGACTAATCACCTTGTCAAAAAATTCACCCAGAAGTCTAGTTAAATACAGGGTAAAGCAGAGATAGGAACTACAGTGCCAGCCATAACTCTTAGGAGGAGTAATGGGGAGGGCTCATTTTTAGGAAGCACATTCCATTTTATAAAACATACTTACAGGCATCAGGGCCCGTGTGTTTGTTGTTAAGTCTAAAGTTAGTTGCCATTGCAAGTTAACCCATTTTTCAAAGAAAACTGAGACACGAGAGATGAAATGCCATATCCAAAGTCATTTTATTAGTAGTTGACAGAGCCTAGCATCAAACCTGGAGCTTTTGCCTCTAAATTCTGTGTTAAAATCCTACTTCAATCCATCATGCAACAGTACTGAAGAAAGTTACCAAAATGATTTATCAGAAAATTGATTCTGCACGTGACACTATGCCAATGGCTTCCTCACCCCCACTTCTCAACCCGTTGGAGCCCATATGGACAATCTGAGCCCTTAGAAATATAGAGTTGAGGGGGAAGCTGCCCCTTAGCCCTTGGTAATTTGCTGAGAAATCAACTCACAAAAGGCAGAATAATTGGGAAAAGGCATACAAAATTATTAACATGTGCCTGGGAGCCCTCAATGGGGTACAGAAGCTTAAATACCATTTTGAGATTCCAGAGCATGGCTAAAATGAGGTTGTACTGTTAAATTGGGTTGAGTGGCAAGACGAATTACGGGAGGGAGGGCAGAGAACGCTTGGCTGGCAAAGGTGGTCTCGTTATGTAGATGAAACCTCATGTATACTAGCCCTCAGCGCGAACAGGAATAAATGTTTTGTTTAGACCTTTAAAGCTGTCAGACTGTCACTTAATCTGTCCTAGATCTGAACAAAGAAAGAACTGACTTCAATACAGATTTTCTGCAGATACAACTTTTTCCATAAAAGACAACTTTACAGGACTACTTCTATTTACTGGCTCTGTGACAACCATCTCAAAATATGTCAGTATATTTGGGGATAAAATATAATTTCATTTCCTTCAGAAATAACTGGCAAACCCAAGACGAGCTAAATAAAATGGCAGCCTGGAATGGTTCTAGGAGGCTGCCCTAACTCAGACCACCCAGTCTCTTGCCTCCTGAAAGACCCATGTCCAGCAAGGGGTGCTCTGTAATACACATAGGTTGAAGATTTTAAGGAGAAGCAAAGGTGGAAGGCAGTATTAGGGATGGATGCAAGAGAGAATGTGACTTTACCCTTGGCAGTGAAGGGATGGGCTGAGACATGGACACAGCTTGTGTAAATGTTCACAGTGCAAATGTCGTATGCAGAAGGCATCCAGGGGTACATGTTCCAGTGTTAGTCAAATCAATATAGGAAGCAATATAAATGTGCTTCTCTTGGAAAGGAAGCAAACAAACCCTGACTTCGTTTTTCATTTGAAATCTTCCTGGGACAAGGCAAAGAATAAAGAAGAAAGGGGCTAAATCTCATTCTCTAGCCTAAGAATCCAGCTTCCCATAACAAAAATAAGGAAACTCACATGTCAAATACGCCTAAGCAATACAATGTTTTCCAGCGGCTCTCCTGACCCGTGAGTGGGGACACCGCTCTACAGAGATCTCTGGGCTTAAGCAGGACTTCACACTCAATAACACTCTCAGCCACTCTTTAATTTGATCCTCACAGCAAACACTGCAGGATATGAGTCCCCATTCAGGGGGTCCTCAAACTACGGCCTGTGGGCCACATGGGGCGGTGTGATTGTATTTGTTCCCGTTTTGTTTTTTTACTTCAAAATAAGGTATGTGCAGTGTGCATAGGAATTTGTTCATAGTTCTTTTTTTAAACTATAGTCTGGCCCTCCAGTGGTCTGAGGGACAGTGAATTGGCCCCCTATTTAAAAAGTTTGAGGACCTCTGTACAAACTAAGCCTGAGAGAGGTGGAATGGACTCCCACAACTCATGCATTAGTTCAAGAACGCATTTGCCATGGAAATGAACCCGGGAGCCGACTGGCTACCTTTACCAGTATACCAATGCACTGTCACAAAGTGCTCACTATGTATCTCATCTGATCCTTGAACCACTCCATTGAGGTAATTAGCATGAATCCCCATTGCACAGATGAGTAAACTAAGGCTGTAAGAGTTAAATAATCTAGAGTTATGTACCCAGGGGGCCATTGGAAAATCCAGGACATCAGTGCAGTGGGTGAGTGCAGAGCTGCTGGCCTCAAGTGCCTTGCTTATGCTGCTTCCTTGAAGCTGCTGTGGATGGCGACAAGGAGAAGAGTGATGCTGGATGATGCCAGTAATTAACATGCGAGAGTGTCACACCTTACCAGGGGAGTGCTAAGGGCTTTACATTGTATGCTCATTTGACCCTCCCCACTCCCTGTGAACAGGGAACAACGTTATCTTCTTTTTTTTTTTTAATAGTCAAAAGTCACTGTTTTAATTTTTAGTGATGTTCTTTCCAGATTTTTTCCATACATTTTCTTAAACTTAAGTTTGTCATGTCCCAGGATTTATATACAGTTTAAAAAGTCAGAGAATATTGGCTTTTGATGACAAC
>CAUYPK010164266.1:0-58732 GCA_963574355.1 Loris lydekkerianus
CAGGCCTAGTTCCTTATATTGACCAGTTTGTGAAAGTCAACTAGTGGTCAACTTACAGAGGTTCTATTGTAATAAGGGCTATATCTGTACTATCAATACCTGGCATGTAATATAGATGCTCAATAAATGGTTGAATCTAAAAAAAAAAAAAAAAAAAAAATATTGTGCTAGAGGGGTCAGGGACATATCCCAGAGCAGGTCCCTGGAGGAGAACAGAAAGGAGGTCTGCCTTTATGTTGTCTCTGTCTTGGGGCTTGGGGATTCAGAGGAGATGTGGTCCCTATCTACAGGGAGTCCTGATGGTGAGACACAGTGGGGCAGATGCTAGGAAGATGTGGCCACATGGACACTGTGTTGGTAGAGTTCTTTGCATCCCTTCTACGGCTGAGTGGTGGAGAAAGGAACTCTGGCACCACAGAGTCACCACGGCAGCCCCGTGCAGACTTCTTTTACAGAAGAAGTTGAGATCTACTGAGATGAGGCTTCCTGGTCACTTGAGTGGCCTTTTGTCCTCATCAGCATGATCCCACTCCCTGGTCTTCTCTTGGCTAAATCCTGAGAGCCACCCTCTAACTTCTGGGTCTTCCCTCTGCTTTTCCCACTACCTGGGACTGGGGCATCCTTCTCCCTGAATCTTCATCTAGCCAGCCTCAGCCTGGAGGTAGCAGCCATGGTGTCACTTTCTGGGGAGCTTACTCCTTCCCCCTGACCCCAGGTTAGGCCCTTTTTACTTCCTAGGAGACTTGTAGCCATTGTCAGTTGTTTTCTGTGTAATGTCTGTCTTTCCCACTCAACTAGGGGCTGCCCCAAATGCCGAGCCAGCACCCACACAGTAAGTCTTTGGGATGTATTGTGGGAGCTCTGGTCAGGATTTGGGACACAGGTCCCTGAGTCTCCTACACCACCTGGTGAGCTCCCTGGATCAGGCCAGAGGTCACTGGGCTGACCTCCCTGGGACAGGAGGGATCCAGCGAAGTCCTGCCTGGCTGCATATACCAGGCTGCTGGGGTTGCTCTGCTGTATTTCAAGACAGCACAGAAATAGCTGAATTCTGCTGCTGTGCTGGCCACAGTGGCTGTGGTAGGTGGAGGGCTTCCTCTGCCTTGCTGAGATTTGCACATCTAATTGTATATCTTAAAGCTAAAAATGAAACCCAGTCCCTGTAATTACCTGTACTTGGTAGTGGGGTATTGGAAAGCACACCCTGAATCCCTGGGCTGGGGAGGACTGGCTATCAGCAGCTCTTCCTAAGGAGGTGCCCAGTCCTGCCAGCAGGTTCTACATACTTCACAGGGTAGCCTTATTTAGCAGTGCCTTGGAGGGTAAGTGTGGTTCTAAACCACTTAGCTAGAGGTTCTTGTGACTGGCCCTCTGAACCCTTTTCTCATTTTCAATTTCAATTTTAATCATGGAAACAACTCTTAGGCAGAAATGAAGAAGGTGGCTCTGGCCACTCCTACCCCCACCTCAGACCTGCTTTGAGCTCCTCCCTGCTTCTGACCTTCATCCCCTCATCCCCTCATGTCCCAATGTGAATAAGGCACTTGGCCAGGCAGCATAGAATCCAGGGTTTCAGGGCCCCGGGTTAAAACCAGCTCCTCTGTACCTTGGTTTTATTGTTGCTAAATTTCTTTTTCTTTTCTTTTTTTTTTTTTAGACAGAGTCTCACTTTGTCACCCTGGGTAGAGTGCCATAGTGTCACAGCTCACAGCAACCTCAAACTCTTGGGCTCAAGCATTTCTCTTGCTTCAGCCCCCTGAGTAACTGGGACTACAGGTACCTGCTACAATGCCCGGCTATTTTCAGAGACTGTCTCACTCTTGCTCAGGCTGGTCTTGAACTCCTGAGCTCAAGCAATCCACCCACCTCAGCCTCCCAGAGTGCTAGGATTACAGGCATGAGCCGCTGCACCTGGCAAGTTGTTAAATTTCAATTCTTGGTTGGGTGCAGTGGCTCACACCTGTAATCCTATCATTCTAGGAGGACAAGACTCAAGGGGAGTCCCTTGAGCTCAGAAGTCCAAGACCAGCCTTCTACTAGAAGACCCTTTTCTTTATTAGAGACCCTTTCTCTAGTAAAAATTAAAAAATTAGGCAGGTGTGGTGGTGAGTGCTTGTAGTTCCAGCTACTCAGGAGGCTGAGGCAGGAGAATCACTTGAGCCGAGGAATTACAGTGAACAATTACAGTGAACAATGATGGACACCACTGCACTCTAGCTGGGGTGACAGAGTGAGGCTCTGTCTCAAAAGTAGATAAATAAATAAATCAATAAATAAATATTCCAATTCTCTAGCTCTATCCTGAGCTATGTTATCAGGGCAAGTGGGCAGTTGGACAGTCTTAGGTTTTCTTTCTTTCTTTTTTTTTTTTTAAATTAAATCATAGCTGTGTACGTTAATGCAATCATGGGGTGCAATGTGCTGGTTTTATATACAATTTGAAATATTTTCATCAAACTGGTTAACATAGCCTTCATGGCATTTTCTTAGTTATTGTGTTAAGACATTTAAGTCTTAGGTTTTCTTAATAAACGCTTATAATTTTTCTATATAGCTGCTCATTTGTTTTAGTTTCTTTATACTTTTCCTCTTTCTGGCACAGGCAGCTCGCTGCACCCCTGGTCATGGGGGACACTCCCTGGGTTACAGTAGGCTCAGCTCTCAGAATCCTCAACACTCTCCTGGGACATCCCAGCGCTGAGCTGGGCTTTGCCGTCCCTAGAGGATGTTCCACAGAGTGGCTTTCAGCCTCTGACCACTGTGCAATCCCCTCTGCTCCGGCATGCTTTAAAAAAGGGTCACAACTGATACTTCCAGTTCCCAAAGGAAAAAAAGACACAATCACCACCTCACCTCTTCATCCTTTCCCTCTGTCCTTCCCTACTTACTCCTCTAGACACTCTAGTGGCCAGGGATGGCCTTTGTTTGCAATGTCATTCAAGCACCTCTTAGTTTCTCTGTACACATTTACAAATGTTGCTATTTTTTTTTTAAGTGACTTAGAGTGCATATGTCACTTAAAAGAAAATAAAAATGGGGAACAGGTCATACTGTAGATACTATCTGCATGTTGCTTCTGTGGGTCTGATGGCGCTTCTTTTTTGCTGTCAGCAAGCACAGACGTCCCCTCCTGCTTCCCTTCTTCTGGCAGTTGTCAGCTTGATGCCATTTGAGCGGTCCCCTGCTGCACATTTGGGTTCTTCCTGTTTTTACCTAACTTTGATTTCTCCCTCCATGGCCACCCATGCACATGTGGACAGCTGTGGTTTGGTGTCTCTCTGCCCACTACCTACCCCTCAGCCCCCTCTGCCTGGACTGCACCGGCCTCCAGCTCCTCCTTACACATCAGGTGGTGTCACACCTCTGGGCCTTTGCACTTGCTGTTCCTTATTTCTGTGCTGCCCTGCCCCCACACATATGTGGGGCACACTGTCCCTCACCGCTTTGTTCAGATGTCACTTTCCCCTTAAGACCTTCCCTGGCCATCTTTCCCTCATGCCCTCTTCCCTGGGTACTACCTACCTCCTTCCCCAGTTCCTTTACCTCCATAGTACTCAACGACTACCTGGCATGTGCTTGCCTACTTCTGTCTGTCTCCTACCCAGAGTGTAAGCTCCTTGGGAACTAGGATTTCTTTCTTTCTTTCTTTTCTTTTCTTTCTTTTTTTTTTTTTTTTTGAGACAAAGCCTGGGTAGAGTGCTGTGGCATCTCAGCTCATAGCAACCTCCATCTCCTGGGCTTAAGAGAGTCTCTTGCCTCAGCCTCCCAAGTAGTTGGGACTACAGGCGCCTGCCACAGCGCCCGGTTATTATTTGGTGGTAGTTGTCATTGTTTGGTGGGCCTGGGCTGGATTCAAACGCACCAGCTCTTGTCTATGTGACTGGTGCTTTAGCCGCTTGAGCTACAGGTGCCGAGCCTGGACTAGGATTTCTGTCCCGCTTGTTTGGTGTTTATGTCCCCAGGGCCTTTGGCAGTGCCTGGCTGGTAGTGGGTACTTAATAAAAGGTTTCAGAGCAAATCAAGTCCCTTAAGATTTCCTCACACCGGGCCTGGCCAGCTCTACCCTGGGGCTCCTGGCTGGCTGCTTTGCACCCTCATTCCTGCCCCCTCTTACCAGCAGCCTCCCAACCTCCACCCCAGCCTGACTCTGTTCATCTCCTCTTGTTATCCCTGCCCTATGCCTGGGGCCTCCCACCACCCACCTGAGGGTGCCCAGCTGCTTCCTACCAGAGGAGTCCTGGGTCTGTTTGGTGGGAGGTGTGTAGGCCTTGAGGTGGCTGCAGTGTGGCTGGGACACAGGTTGTGGACATAGAAGGTCCTCTCTCAGCAGTTTTGTGACTTTGAGTGAGTTAGGAGTGTTTCCCTGTATGTAGAGGGGAGGACAACTACCTTTCTGTGTTGAAGAATTCTGGTTGAAGCACAGTAGGCCCTCAGGAAGTGGCCACTGCTGTAGTGTTTATTTCACTTTTACTGTGACCTCCTGGGGCGGCCTGGGCAAGGCTTGCAAGCTTCCTCTGGTGGGTGGTGGCATCTAGTAGGTGATTGTTAGAGCCCTGTGGAAACAGGAGGACTGCCCAGCACCTGGGCTCACCTTCCTGCAGAGGGAGGGAACAGGCCTGTTACCTGAGCCTGAGAGGGCTCCAGTGGCATTCTCTGGGCTGGCCCTAGGCCTCAAGCTTTCTGGTCGTCATTCCCACGGCAGAATCTGAAAGGGGAAGGGTGAAAGCCCATACCGGTAATTCACATTAGCTTTTGTTCCCAGATACTAATCCTAATTCCTCTTGAGTATTTCAACACACCCAGGACAATGAACTTCCTCGTTAGGTCTCCAGCAGCTGCTTCCAGCTCCTAGGTAGGGTGGATGTGAGGGTCCACCTGGGAGCCATGACAGCTCCCATCTGCCCTGCTCTCAGGCTTGGCCCTCTGGCTGCTTGGGAGGTGTCTGTTCTCTTTGCTCTTCCACCTGCCTCTCTCATGGCTGCTCTTAGCCTGTGACTAAGCCATAGTCCATGGGGGCAAGACAGAGTTGCTGTTAGAGTAAGATGCAATGTCCTCACCATGCCCTGCTGGGCCTCACCTTTGCTCTCTCACCCATCTCATCTGCTCTCCTCTCTCCTCTACTCCTCTTCAGCCATTGGCATCCATGCTGTGATCCCATTTGCCAAGCATGCCTCCACCACAGGGCCTTTGCACTTGCTGTCCACTTGTCTTGATGGCTCTTCTCCCTTTTTTGCTCAGCTCCAGTCCTCACTTCCCTCCAATCCTTGCTCAGATGTCACTGCCATCAGGGCCATCCCTAAAGCATTCACCTGAAGTAGCAGCCCCCCTTCACCTCTCTACCCAGCACTTCTACCCACCTTTCTTGCTGTGTTTTTCATTTTCTATTTATGTATGTGACCTACCAGGTACAATAGAACCTTCATAGTTGACTGCCTCCCTACACTGACCACCTTATGAAGTTGACCTAATTTTCAGACTGGACATTTACCACATATATGTATAAGTACAGTAGGCCTGGTTCCTTAGGTTGACCACCTCTGTAGGTTAACCAGTTTTTTACAGTCACTTATGTGGTCAGCTTTCAAAGTTTCTATTATTGAGATAGAATTCACATAGCACACAATTCACCCATTTAATGTGTACAGTTCAGTGGTTTTTGGTATATTCACAGAGTTGTATAATCATCACCACAACCAATTTTAGAACTTTTTCATCACAAAAAAAAACCCCATAGCAGTTACTACCACCAACTTCCCCATCCCCTGGCAACCACCAATACACCTTATATAGAGTTGCCTATTCTGGACATTTCATATAAATGAAATCATGTACTAAGTGGTCCTTCCTGGCTGGCTTCTTTCCTTGAAAAGTGTAACTTTTCAAAGTTAACCCAGATTAACCCATATTGTAACATGTATAAGCATTTCTTTCTCTTTTGTTTGAGGCTCACTCTGTGTCACCCTGTGCCATGGTGTCGTCATAGCTCACAGCAACCTCAAACTCTTAGGTTCAAGTGATCCTCTGGCCTCAGCCTTTCAAGTAGATGGGATTATGGGTGCCTGCTACAATGCCCTGCTAGTTTTTCTATTTTTAGTGGAGACAGGATCTCGCTCTTGTTTGGGCTGATCTCAATACTCCTGAGCTCAATACCTGGTGGCTCGCACCTGTAATCCCTGTACTCTGGGAGGCCAAGGCGGGTGGATTGCTTGAGCTCTGGAGCTTCAGTCCAGCCTAAGCAAAAGCAAGACACCATCTCTACAGAAAATAGAAGAACTAGCTGGGTGCTGTGGTGGGCACCTATAATCCAGCTACTGGGGAAGCTGAGGCAAGAGGATCTCTTGAGCCCAGGAGTGTGAAGTTGTTGAGAGCTATGAGAGTTGAGAGCTAACAGAGTGAGACTTTGTCTCAAAAAACAAAACAAAACAAAAAAACCCCAAAACAGAATGCTAAGATTACATGCCTGAGCCACCATGCTGGACCAGATTTCATTTCTTTTTATTGCCAAATAATATTCTACTGTGTGGATAGACCATATTTTATTTGTCCATTTTACCAGTTGGTGGACATTTAGGTTGTTTTCATGTTCTGGCCATTATGGATAAGGCTGCTATGTATATTTGTGTACAAGATTTTGTGTGGACAGATTTCATTTCTCTTGGATCTAATATCTAGGAGTGTAACTGTGGGTTATGTCGTAACTCTGTGTTTAACCTTCTAAGGAATTGCCAGACTGTTTTCCAAAGTGGCTACACCATTTTAGATTTATACCTGCAGTGTATGAGGGTTCTAGTTTGTGTCCACATCCTCGCCTTTGATTCTACCCATCCTAATGGGTATAAAATAGTACCTCATTTTAGTTTTGATTTTCATTTCCCTGATGGCTAATGCTGTTGAGCACTTTATTGCGTGCTCATTGGCCATTTGTGTATTTGAGTCCTTTTCCCATTTAATAACTGGGTTGTCTTTATTATTGAGTTATAAATGCTCTTTATGTATTCCAGATGCAAGTTTCATATACATAGAGAAATTATTTACAAATAATTTTCTTCATTCTATAGGTATCATTTCTTTCTTTCTTTCTTTTCTTTTCTTTTCTTTTCTTTTTTTCTTTTTTGTTGATTTCTTTTTTTTTTTTTTTTTTTTTTTTTTTTTTGACTGCTTTGTCTTACCTGGTAACCCCTGGGCCTGGCACATAGTACAATTTCAAGAAACAGTGTATAAATGGATAAATGGAAGAGCTTAGCAAAGGTCAGTCAAAGAGGCTAACTACAAAACCATGGGCATCTCACAGGGTCAGGGCCATGTCTGGGGGCTCCCTGGGAAGCACAAGTGAGCAGAAGCCAGAACGAAGCCTGGAGCAGGCGATGCTTGCTGAGTGGTCTTTCCTCCTCTTCTTCACTTCCTTTGCCAGTCTCCTCTTCTGCCAACTCCCCCAATACCAACATCATAATAGATAACTAATTTTATTGGGCATTTATTAAATGCCAAACTCTAGTCTAAGTTCTTTTAATAGGTTAGTTTATCTTCCCAATAGCCCTGTTTGTTACTTTGCTAGGGCAACCATAACAAAATACTACAGATTGGGTGGCCTAAACCACAGAAATTTATTTTCTCACCGTTCTGGGGAATACAAGTTTAAGGTCAGAGGCAGGCAGTTTTGTTTTCTGAAGCCACTCTCCTTGGCTTGCAGACAGCAACCTTCTCATTGGTCCTCACTTTGTTTTTCTTTTTGAGACAGAGTCTTACTCTGTCATCCTGGGAAGAGTGCCCTGGCATCATAGCTCATGGCAACCTCTAACTCTAGGGCTCAAGTGATCCTCTTGCCTCAGCCTCCCAAGTAGCTGGGACTATAGGAGCCTGCCACAACACTGGGCCTAATTTTTCTATTTTTAGTAGAGATAGGGGTCTCACTCTTGCTCAGGCTGTTCTTAAACTCCTAAACTTAAGCAATCCACCCACCTAGGCTTCCCAGAGTGCTAGGATTACAGGTGTGAATCACTATACTCAGCCTTGGTTATCCTTTCTTAATGGTATCCCTTGGAGCACAAAGGTTTTAAGTTTGATGACATTCAGTGTATCTATACTTTTCTTTTGTCACATGCAATTTTGGTGTCATAGCTAGGAAACTATTGCCTAATTGAAGATCACAAAGTTTTATGCCTGTGCTTTCTTTTAAGTCTTTTATAGTTTTAGCCTTACACTTAGATCATTGATCTATTTTGAGCTAAATTTTATATATGGTGTGATATAGGGACCTTCATTTCTTTGCATGTGACTATCCACTTGTCCCTACAACATTTGTTGAAGACTATTCTCTCCCCAGTGAATTATTTTGCCACCCTTGTCAAAAATCAGTTGACCATGAATGTGAAGGTTTATTTCTAGACTCTCGATTCTATTTTTGTCTGTCCTTATGCTAGGACCACTCTTTCTTATGTTATTGTAACTTTTTAGAAGTTTTGAAATAAAGAAATGTGAATTCCTTATGTTTTACTTCTTCAGGATTGTACTGACCATTCTGGTACCTTTTCATGAATTTCCATGTAAAATATAGGATCCGCTTATTCAATTTCTGCAAAGAAGCCAACTTTGGATTTCAGTGGGGATTGTGATGAATTTTTAGAACCATTTGAGAGTATTCTCATTTTAACACCATTAAGTCTTCTAATCCATGAACATGGGATGTCTTTCCACTTATTTAGATCTTTAATTTCTTTCAGCAGTGTTTTATAGTTTTCCAAGATAATGGGTTTTGTACCTCTTTTGTTAAATTTATTCATATATATCTTTTAGTGAAATTAAAATGGATTTATTCCACCTGGGTGCAGGTAGGGTAAGATTTCCAACTGGGCAAGGAAGAAATCCACACATGGGTAATGGTGAATGGGGGTTTTAAAGGCCAGGAAGGTGGGGGTCGGGACATTCCCTTTCCTGGGTTGGACATCTATTTTTTTTCTTCTTGATGCTATTTTAAGCGGAAATGCTGTCTTCATTTCATGTGGATGTTTGCCAGTTTGTAGAAAGAATAGGTTTTTACATACTTATCTACTATTTGGCAACCTTGCTAAACTCATGTATTAGTTCAAATAGTTTTTTAGTGGATTCCTCAGGATTTTCTACATATAAGATCAAGTCATCTGTCAGTAGAGATAGTTATAGTTCCTCTTTCCACTACCATGTATTTTTTTTTGTTTATTTGATCCTCATTTCTCTCCTCTCACCACAGTGTAAGCTGGTCACCACTGTGGTCCCAGTGCATAGAAAACGGCCTGGCACATTCTGACACTCAGTTGTTTGAGTGAATTAATGAATAACTGAATCTGCACAGCTAAGCTCAGGTGATGCCCGGGGTTCCCAGTCCTCCTGCAGCACCTCTTGTCTCTAGCCCTGACCTTTCTGCTTGTCCCCAGTCTTGGGCTGCAGAGGGTTGCTGGAGTGCACCCTTCTGACAGAGTGGCAGCATTCTGGTGACTGAGTTCCCTTTATCCCCAGTGTCTTCATCAGATGAAGTGCATCTCAGAGAGACACCAGGCACCTCATGGGGCTCACCTCACTGCGCATTCCCAGGAGCCCATGAGGGAGGGTGGTGTCCCCAGTGAATGTGAGGGCTGTAGAATGTGGGTCATTCTGTCTGACCCAAGTCATATTGCCCCATGTCACAGTCTTGAAAGGGGCACAGGATAAGCCTTAGTCACGTCCTCCAGCCTGTGGAGCCAGGTGGGGTTGCCTGGAGAGACCTTCTCACTGAGTCTGCCTGAGGGTGAGACTTGGGGGCTTTCATTGGCCAAAGAAACAGAACTCTTTTGTTGTTCAAGCTGTTCCCCCTCCCTGGGACTGTTTCCCCCACCTGGCTTCTCCCCACTTGTCATTCGGGCCTGAGCTTGAATGTCACCTCCCAGCAGTGGTCACCTTCCTGGCCTCACCGCTTCCCCCGCTCCTTCCTGGTGACACTGAGTCATCCCTGGGTGGATGCTGTCCACTGCAGTGGCTCACTGCTCAGTGCCTGCTTGGCATTCAGAGGCCTGAGCCGGGCCTAGAGTGTATGGCAGGGCACCACTGGCCCACAACCCCACAGTTCCACCTGCCAGGCTTCCCCAGGCTCCACAGCTGTGAGCTGAGGTGATGGCTGAGAGTCATGACTCTGAAGTTGGACAGCCGTGGTTCAAATCCTGCTTTGCCAAACACTAAGGATGTGAACTTGGATGGTGATAGGGTGCTTCCCTTGGCCCTCCGCTGTGGAAGGGGGTGAAAGAGAGCCCCCCTTCGGAGACTGCCATGAGAGGCAAACACCTCAGGCCCCAACCTGGCAGTTAGCCAAAATTCCTCAAGTCACCCGGAATGTAAAGAGGTCACTTCCTATGCTGTTCACTTGGCAGTTCTGGTTAGGTGGATTGAGCTGAAGATAACATCTCTCACACTACCCCTCCCATGGCCACCCCTTCCTGAGCACCAGTTCTACAAGACAGTTCCTCCGGGCAGGCTATGGGGGGGCTGGGGAGCTACAGAGATGCACAGCTCTTCTCTGCCACGTGCAGCTGCCACCCCCAGATCCTGGTGAGGCCTCTACAGCAGCTGGAGAGGCTTCCGATGAGCTGCTCCCACCTGCTCCCACTCACCTCCAGGGCACAGAGCGCCTCCTGTTAACAGGGTACTGAATTTTTCAGCGTAGTCATGGCTCCCAGGCTCAGGAAGAACTTGAGGGGCTGGAAGTGCAGACCCCTGCGGACCCCCAGTTAGTGTTGTTGAAGCTGAGGGCCCTGGTTTGTGTCTCCACACTAGAGCCGGGCTACTTGGGTTTAGGCCCTACTCTGCTCTTCGTAGTGATGGGCCTCAGCGAGAGTCTTAACCCCCTACCCTGCCAGCTCCTGATTTCTTTGAGTGTGGAAGTGGGTTGGGATTGTAGCTGTCCCAGATGGTGTTTGGAAGGGTGTGGCCTGCGCTTCTATCTCCAGCACTTGGAGTGGGCTCCAGGGACTGTAGCCTTGGGGGAATCCTGTGAACACTGCCTGGCACATGGGAGGCACTACATGAGTATTAGCTACTGTGGTTATTGTTGTCATTGTTATTAGTAGTGAAGAAGGGCACTCACTCTGGAGTCCAGAGGAACTGGGCTTAGAGCCCAGCTCATCTATTTCCTGACTAGGTGATGCTGGGCACTTTGCCTAAGTCTCCTGATCTGTGAAATGGGCTGAGAGTAGTCCAGCCTGGGAAGATTGTTGGGAGGGTTTCCTGAGGTGGTTGGCAGGAGATGGCCTGGGGGAAGTGATGGCAGTGGAAGGAGCCACCCATGCTTATGGAGCAGGGTAGAGTGGGCAGCACTGGAAGCAGAAGGAAGCTCAGCAGGTTATTAACTCCCTGGGAAGGAGCGGCTACCCCAGACTGACCTCACCCCCCCTCCAAGTGTTTTGTATTATTATTATTTTATTTTATTTTTTGTAGAGACAGAGTCTCACTTTATTGCCCTCAGTAGAGTGCCGTGGCATCACACAGCTCACAGAAACCTCCAACTCCTGGGCTTAGGCGATTCCCTTGCCTCAGCCTCCCGAATAGCTGGGACTACAGCTACTGTGGTGCCTGCCACAACACCCAGCTATTTTTTTGTTGCAGTTTGGCTGGGGCCGGGTTTGAACCCACCACCATCAGTATATGTGGCTGGCGCCCTGCCTACTGAGCCGCAGGCTCCGCCTTTGTATTTTTTAATTACATGTTTTTTTGTTTTTACAACAGTTAGACAAGACTCTTTTTTTTTTTTTTTTTTGAGCCCTAGTTTTGCTCTATCAGCCTGGGTAGCGTGCTGTGGCATCTTTGTAGCTCACAGCAATCTCAAACTTCTGGGTTCAAGCAGTTCTCTTGCCTTAGCCTCCTGAGTAGCTGGGAGTACAGGCACCCACCACAATGCCCAGCTAATTTTTCTATTTTAATTTTATTTATTTATTTTGAGACAGAGTCTCTGTCACTCTGGGTCGAGTGCTATGGTGTCATAGCTCACAGCAACGTTGAACTCTAGGGCTCAAGTGATCCTTTTGCCTTAGCCTCCTGAATAGCCGGCCGGGACTACAGGTGCCCGCCACAATGCCCAGCTAGTTTTTCTATTTTTAGTAGAGTCGGTGGTCTCGCTCTTTCTCAGGCTGGTCTCAAACTCCTGAGCTCAGGTAATGCATCCTCTTTGGCCTCCCAGAGTGCTGGGATTAAAACTCCATCCTTATTGTGAAAATGCAGTCACTTTGTGACATAAAGTAAGAAGAGGGAGCTCCCTTTCTTACTCCCACTGGCAGCAGGACTTTTGCCCTGTCCTTGGTACCCAGTGGTCCCCAACCTTTTTGGCACCAGGGAAGACAGTTTTCCCATAGGCTGGGTGTGGGGGGCAGGTGGGGAATGGTTTCGTGAAGATTCAGGTGTGTTACATCTCCACCTCAGATCAGCCATTAGATTCTCCCAAGGAGTGCCCAACCTAGATCCCTTGCATGCACACTTTACAATAGGGTTCTTGCTGTTTTGAGAATCTAATGCACTGATCTGACAGGAGGCAGAGCTCGGGCAATGATGTGAGTGATGGGGAACGGCTGTACTAAAGTGAAGAAGCTTTGCTTGCTCCCCCACCACTCATCTCCTGTTCCGCAGCCCAGTTTTTAACAGGCCTCAGACCAGTACTGGTCCAAGGCCCAGGGGTTGGAAACTGTGGCTATATAAGAAGGGTCCCCTGGCAGTGATCTGTACTTGTGCTTACCTGTCCCCTCTGGTCCGCAGGGAGGAAGTGCAGGAGAACTGTGTGCGGTGGCGGAAGAGGTTCACCTTTGTGTGTAAGATGAGTGCCAACCCGGCCACGGGTCTGCTGGACCCCTGCATCTTCCGTGTGTCCGTGCGCAAGGTGAGGCTGGGCAGGAGCTGTGAGCCCAGGGCAAGGGTGAGTGTGGGGCCACTGGCCTGGGGGCTTTAGGCCCCTCCCTGACTTACCCCCCACCAAGGGAAAATGGGGGGAATTGCTCTGCCCCTTTCCTTAACCTCCTCTCTGGTTTAGGGGGACCCAGGGAGACATGTGAGGTCCATGGGACTCCTTAGTCACCCTGCTTCTGTTCTCCCTGTACAGGAGCTGAAAGGCGGGAAGGCTTACTCCAAGGTAAGAGGCTGTGTGAAGGGCTAGCGGATGGGTCGGGGTGGCGTAGGATGGGCATGAGGGAAGCTTCTAAACAGATTCCCAGCAAGCTTCCCCAAACAGGAGATAGTCAGCTCTGCACGAGATGTGTGGATTTTTAAAATATCTTCATTGATAGTCTTAACCTAAAGGCAGCACATATTCATTGTGACAGCAAAGGTACAGAAGTTCACAGAATGAAAGCAATGGTTTCTGTCTCCTTCCTCTCTTCAGGCCTTCCCCCGGGACCCCACCACTGGGATAGGATAGGATGTTTCCAGTCCTTTTAAGAAAAAGAAATTATGAAATAATCATGCAGTGAATACAAAACACATGCATTTGGTTCAGGGAAGTGTAAAATGAGCAGCCCTTATGTGTGTGTACTTCTGTGCATGCAAACAAGATGATTTTTAAAAAATACAAGTACACAGATTTGCAGCTTGGTGTTTTACTTGGCCAACACATCATGGGCATCTTCTTGTGTTACCACAAATTTCCATGTGCTTTCTAATGGCAGCCACATCCCTTTGCGTGGCTGGTGACAGTTGATTCAGTGAGCCCCTGTTGTTGGACATCTGTGTTGTTGCCAGGGTTTCACCACTCCCACAGACAGTTCAGCCCCATGTAGTAAAACCTTGTCTTCTGGGGAAAGACAGCTCTGGCTTTGATTGACTGTGCTCTGCCCTCAATCCCTCATCTTTATGGGACCCTTGTCTCTCTTCTTTGGCTCCCAGGAGGCATGGTAGAAGTGGAGGGTGGGCTCTGCCAGACAGGAGGGGAAGAAGGGGAAGTGCTGTTACCTCACCTCTCACCCTGCTGGGAGAAGCTGCCCAGGGTGCGGCCCTTCCACTGATCCAAGCTCAGGAGCTCGGCCGGCTGGGCTGTGCACTCTGCCCTGGTCCAGGGTGCTGACATCCCTCTTTAGAAGCAGAGGGCAGGGTGGCTAGAACCAGGCGTGGAAGGTGCTGTCACAATGGAAATTTCTCCTCCTGTTGATTCACGTGGATGAGGACAGCTGAGAGCATCTTGTCCCCACCAGCACCTGGCCTGATGCTACCAGGCCCCTCCCTTCCGTTCTGTAGCTGAACGCTGTCATTCTATTAGAGGAGGAAACCAAGGTCCTGAGAAGTGGTGGGATGAGGCACTGATCTGGCCTGGCTTTAGTCCCGTCTGTCAGTTTAGCTGGGTGGGCCTGGGTGGGCCTCTTCCCCTCCCTGAACTTATTTCCTCACCTGTAAAATGGGGTCTGAGACACTGGCTGAGCTGGGATCTGAATGCTGTTCCTGATTCTAGTGTGAGCTCCTCTGGGCCTTGTAGTAGAGGCTTGTGCACAGCGGCCTTGATAAACAACACTTATTGGTTTGGTTGTCCTGGTGTCCCAAACCTGGAACCACCTCCCCTTGACCTCGGTTTCCCTTCTAGGTCTGGCAGTCTTGGCTACCATCTTAGGGCCTTCCTAGCTCATGTCTGCTTCCTGCACTTTCTCCTACTTCTCTCCCTACCCCACTGCATTCAGCATCAGAGAAGTCCCCTGCCCCCCTCCTCTAGCCCCTCACCCTGGCCTCCACCAGGGGCACTTCCCTGGGGGTCCCTGCCTACCCTGCAGAGTGTCCCTTCCCTTCCCCCACACTGTGCCAACCCACCACCCAGTTCCCATGGGCCTTTTCTCCTCCCCTGCCTGCTTGCCTAGCAGCTCCCGACAGCACGGCCTTGTTTCCCAGGGAACAATGCATCTGTGTCACGGACAACAATGTCCTTTCATGTCAGGCGCACTCGCCCCAGTGCATGCTGGGATGCAGCACAAAGGGTGCTTTGTGCAACTCAGGGATGTGAGCTCCTGGCTTTGCACACTGGTGCTGCCGACCCAGAGCCTCCGTCCTTGGGTCCCAATTATGCAACAGTCAGGGCTGTGGGGTGGTTCCAAGGGCTATGTCTCTCCCTCCCCCACTTCTGCCAAGTGACCCCTCTGGGAGTCTGCCAGCCAGGAGCCCACACTCCCTGCGGCCTCCCTCACACTCCTCTCCCTCCCAGCTGGGCTTTACTGACTTGAACCTGGCTGAGTTTGCGGGCTCGGGCTCCACGGTGCGCTGCTGCCTGCTGGAGGGGTATGACACGAAGAATACCCGTCAGGACAACTCCATCCTCAAGGTACCAGGGCCCCGGGACACACCCAGCTCCTGGTCAAAGTCCCTTGGAGGGTTGTTGGAAATTCAGGTTCTCACCTGGACAGGCAGTGAGAGACATTGGAGGATGTGGGCCCTGGGATCAGGAAACCATTATCAGAGGCCTAGCTCGGCTGCTGGCCTCAGTTTACCCGTCATGGTCATGGGGTGGACCCTGATAGTCTCTTTAAGGTCACTTTGGGTAAGGCTTGCTGTCTCTTATCACAGTGCTGACAGTAGCTCCGTGGGGGTGGGGGGGGTGTATCTGTGATTAGTCCCAGCTGTGCACAGGAGAGACTGCAGGTGCAGAAGTGAAGTCATTGCCTAGGGTCATACTCAGAGCTGGCACTTTGTCCTCAGCCCTTTGCTGCCTGGGTCCAGCTCCTAACCACACTCCATGTGACAGAAGGCAGCCTGGCTTCTGATGGAGTCTGTCATCAAGCATAGCAGCTGCTGAGGGCACTGGCACAAGCCTGCCTTGGCCAGCCACCTATAGATGTCCAGTCCTTCCAGGCAGCTGCCTCTTTAGCCTCTTGGGAACAGAAGTGTCTGGGTGGGTGTCTGCTGCCAACGCATCTCTTCCTTTGTTTCCCCACCCTTCCTTGTGGCTGGGAAAACCATCCGAGAGCACCTCTGCACGCTGACCCAGTGGGAGTGCCTGTGTCCGGAGCAAAGTTGGGCAGGGGATCTTGGACCTCCTAGACCCTTTGACTTCTTAGAAGAGGTCCAGGCTGATGGTTGTGGTTCCCAGGGCCTTTTGCCCTCCCCTCTAGTAGCCCCATGCCCCCTTAGGCCAGATCAAGGGAACTGGGGGACAGATGGCCTCAGGGTCAAGGCCAGCTCCCCCACATTCTGCCTACAAGGTCTTAGCCTATCACTTCCCTTCTCTGAGTCTTAGTTCCTTGCTCTACAGCCTGGAGCTATCACCTACTTTGTAAACTGCTATTGTAGCCAAGTGAGATCATCCCTAAAAAGCCTGTTATAGGTGGTGGCCATGGGATCTGAGCACCTGTTTCCTGCCCAGTTGCCGTTTGCCTGTTGCTCCATCTCAGCCCAGATTTTGGGATCCAAACCTTGTCATATCTGGGCCATTGCAAGATCTTTGCCCAAGTGTATGCCAAATTTCTAATGGCTTTGTGCTATGCTCTGCTCATCAGCTCCCACCAAGCCCCTGCCCACTGCATGGGACTCTGAGCTCCCACTCCTCCTACCTTGTCAGGTCCATGGCCCCTCCCCACCCCAACCCCATGCAGGACTTTTCAGGCCCTCTCCTGCCTGCCGTGTTGAGCTCTGTGCCCCTCACACAGGATGGAGGTGAACTCGTGGCCCCTCCTAAGCAGGTCTTGGTCTTGTCATAATGCTGTAATTAGAGTAGCTAACTTTTGCAGCATGCTTACTCTGCTGGGCGTCAGGGGAAGTTTGGACCTCATCTCGCTGCATCCTCCCCCACCGCCCTACTAGGCAGAACTTGGGGTTATCGCCATCCTTCACATGAGGAGGTTAGGTGACTTTACCAGGGGTAAGCCAGACAAGTGCAGAGATGGGGTTGGAGTCCAAGCCCTCTGAGGCGAGAGCCAGAAGGCTGCTAGGGGCTGTACTTGGATTGGGTAGAGGTGGCCAAGATGTTACTGATTCCTCCCCTTTCTGTAGGTCACCATTGGCATGTTCCTGCTCTCTGGGGACCCTTGCTTCAAGACGTGAGTGGCACAGGTTGTGGGAGGGCTAGGGGATGGGGAGGGGACTCTTGGACTCCTCTGTCATCTGGTCCTGAAATGGGGCACCCTAGTTACACCCATCTGTCTTTCCAAGGCCACCATCCACTGCCAAGTCCATCTCCATTCCTGGCCAAGATTCCTCCCTACGGCTGACGTGTAAGGGTGGTGGGACAAGCAGTGGTGGCAGCAGCAGCACCAGCTCTCTGACGGGATCCCGGCCTCCCAAACCCCGGCCCACCATCCTTGGCTCAGGTACCATACCCTCTGCCTCCCCCTCCCTCACCAGCAGCCACCTTCTGAGATGTGCCCAGGTCCCCGGGAGATGCTTATTGGGAGGAAGGAGGTGGTGGCCCTGGTCTGAGCGCCTCGTAAGTGCCAGCTGCGACACGGGGCTGGGATTGCAGCAGTGCCCTGAACCGAGAGGGATGTGGCCTCCTCAGCCATGTGGTCCTCTCAACCTGTGGGTCGCAACCCCTTTCTAACGTGAAGATACATCTCGGCATTAGGAAGGTGGAGAACCACTGGAGCAGAAAAGACAGGTGTTAATTAGGCCTTAAATAAGTCACATGCATGTCCATGTACAGGTGTGTCCAGACCTTGGGGAGATAGGCACAGAAGGTGGTGGTAGTGATGTCTGAGGAGGTGGTGTCTGAGCTACAGCTTAGGGGGTGGGGCTCTGTGTACCCAGCAGAGGGATGGGCTGGGAGCTCTTGCTCTCCTATTCGCTCCGTGATGTTAGTGATGTTGGCTGGCCAGTCCACCTCCCCAGTCTCAGTGTCTTTTGGAAAATGGGACTGAGAATAGTGATTACATTTTAGACTGCCCTCCTACAGTAAATGTGGTACCTGCCTGGCTCATAGTAAGTGCTCAGTAGGCACTTGTGTTAAAGTAGCATTATGACCAATGTATGACTCTCCCAGGGAGATGGTATAGCAATTAGGAGGCAGCTTTGGCCTGCTGCCAAGTGTTTGCTGGGCCCCTAAGGATATTAGTGAGTGAGCAGGGTGGGGGGTGGGGGTGGGGTTGAGAAAGCAGGGGTGTGGCAGCTCAGCGGGTGTTTGCTAGGTGATTCTGCTCCAGCACCTGGGTAGGGACCCTCTGACTCCCCAGGGCCTGGCCTTCCACCATGCCACTCCCTTTTTTCCTGCAGACCAACCCATGTGAAAGCCCCAAGCAGAAAGCTGGTGTTGGCTTACCTGTAGCTCAAGCAGCTAGGGTGCCAGCCACATACACTGGAGCTGGCGGGTTCAAATCCAGCCCGGGCCCGCCAAACAACAATTACAACTATAACGAAAAAATAGCCACACTGGGCGTTGTGACAGGCACCTGTAATCCAGCTACTTGGGAGGCTTAGGCAAGAGGATTGCATAAGCCCAAGAGTTTTGAGGTTTGCTGTGAGCTGTGACGCCACGTCACTCTATCCAGGGTGACAGCTTGAGACTCTTTCTCAAAAAGAAAAAAAAAGAAAGCAAGCTGGTATTCTTGCTGGCCTGGGGGCTGTGTACAGGAATAGGGGCTTCCCAGCACGATTACTCCTTCAACTTCAGGGTGGGAGTCCCCAAAGGAGTGATCTATCTGGGGACAAGGCCTCTTTCAGGCAGATGGGATTTAAGCACCCACTTGCCTCTGTGGCTGGTTCCTGCCTCCCCCAACTGCCTAGAGACTATAAGGGACACGTGGCTGTGGTGGGCACACAGACAGGCCTGGGCTCCAGCCTGGTGTGTGCTTCTCTCAAGGGGGCTGTGGATGAGCCCTTCCTATGTCTACAAGAAGGTCTAGTGGTAGGGACTCAGAGCATGGTGTGGGTCCTGCTTGGTTCCTGTGCTTCCTCCTGGGAAATGCCAGTATAGTTTGTTTTGAAGTGGTTGTATGGGTGACCTAAGATAGGGTTGGGTTGTTGGCCTGTCCCTTCAGGTCAGCCTGCTCCCCTCCCCCACTCCACTTCCCTTCACCCTGTTCCACTGTGGCTACAGTGACCTGAGTTCATTCCAGTCACAGGGCCTGTGTTTGTGCTGCTCACTCAGCCCAGAAGGTCCATTTGCTGGTGCCTTATCTGGCTCCCTCACTCCTATGTGTTGTGAAGGTCTTGGCATTAAGGCCATCTCCTTGGAGAAGCCTTCCCTGCAGATCATCAGGCCAGGCCCCCCATATGTGCTACTAACTGTGGTTGTGGGTAATGGCGGGTCAGTTTTTGTTCCATGTTCTTCCTCTGCACCGCTGGTGCTTCACACTGGAGGTCCCAAACAGATACCTTCAGAATGAACAAACCTGGGTCCAGATGGTGACCTGTGGCTGAGGCAGGTTGCTGCTTCTCTGAACCTCAGGTTTTTGGTTGATAATAGAAGTATGTGGTGCCCCCATAGAAGGCTTAGTGAGGGAACAGTGGTGAAGGATGAGGTAGGCACCACTGGGTGAGCTCTACCCTACCCCCTTTCTGTCTCTAGGGCTGCTGGAGGAGCCAGATCACAACCTGTCCAGCCCTGAGGAGGTATTCCACTCCGGCCACTCCCGTAACTCCAGCTATGCCAGCCAGCAGTCTAAGATCTCTGGTAAGTGGCTGCTTGGCCCTGCCCCTGCCTCCTGCTGAGTCCCTGGGAGTCCCCAGGATCCCCCATGATGACCCTCTTTCGCACTTCCCTCCACTAGGCTACAGCACAGAGCACTCACGCTCTTCTAGCCTCTCTGACCTGACGCACCGCCGGAACACGTCCACTAGCAGCAGTGCCTCCGGTGGCCTCAGCATGACTGTGGAGGGCCCGGAGGGCAGTGAGCGGGAGCACCGGGCCCCCGAGAAGCCACCACGCCCACCACGGCCTCTGCATCTGTCAGACCGTTCATTTCGGTGAGTCTTGCTGCTCTGCCTGGCTCCCTGAACCTCCGCTTCTTTAACACAAGGACAGTAGGGTTCCCACCTCAGAGTGTTGGGTGGTGACAATTCATCCAGTTAGGGTTCAGTCCTTCCCTGGCATGCAGCAAATGCTCAGCCTTTGGTTGCTGTTTGCGGTGTTGTGTATCAGCCAGGAGCGTGGTCTATGGGCCAGACAGACCTGGGGTTGAGCCTCAGATCTGCCACTTACATGCCGTATGGTGGTGGCCAAGTTGCTTATCCCCTCAGAGCCTGGTGTTCTTGTGGTTGTGAGGGTTGAATGAAGCACAATGTGGAACGTGTATAGAACATTCTAAGTGCTGTAGCCCTTCACTGTTGTTTTGTTGTGCTTGTTTCTGCCCTTACTATTGAGACTCTGCCCTATCTCAGGAGGAAGAAGGATTCAATGGAGAGCCACCCGACCTGGGTAGATGACACGCGGATTGACGCAGATGACATTGTGGAGAAGATCATGCAGAGCCAGGACTTCACAGAGGGCAGCAACACAGAGGGTGAGCTGCCTGTGCTGGGGGCCAGGGGCTATGCTGCCTACTCTAGGGGGCACCCCTGCCCCGCTCAGCCTCTATCCTCTCTTATGTCCCCACAGACAGCAACCTCCGGCTGTTCGTGAGCCGTGATGGCTCCGCCACATTGAGTGGCATCCAGCTGGCCAACAGGTAGGAGAAAAGTTGAGGGGAGGGTCACAAGGGTACCCTGATGAGCTGGGTGCTGGGGGTGCAGCAGTGAACAACGCAGGTTGCTGCCCATGTTGTGGGAACTGTGCCATTGGTGCCCTCTCATGAGCTTTCATTCAGAGCATGTTTACTGTATGCCTGGCTCCCTGCATCCTTTTGGCTCAGTGAATGAATGAGAGAGTGAGTGAAGGAGCCCCCCCACGTGCAGGCCACGTGCAGGCTGTGCTGACCGGCCAGCAGGGGAAGGTGCCCTCTGAACATCCAGGACCGCCTTGGCTGGGCAGCCCCCTCATGCTGCCCTGCTGACCCCTGGTGGCTGAGGCTTGAAATTGCAGTTGCCATCTCTTGCCTAGCCTCCAGGGCTGTACTGGGTGGGGTGGGTAAGAAGAAAACAGGGGGGCCTCTGTGGACAATTGCAAATACCCCTCCCTAGCCCCTCTGAAAATGAGGAGATGGATTCAAGGGCAGGAAGAAACCAGTACAGTTGGCAACAACATGAGAGCAGAGCTACATGATGAGCCCTGGATGTCTTAGCAGGGAAAAGAGCTCATCAGATTCCCTGACTATCCACTGCCCTCTTGGCGAGCCTCACAGTCCATCTGAGCCTTAGTTTCTCCATCTGTCAAATGGGGCATGGTGCAGTTCCTGCCTGCCAGGGTTACTGTGAGGATAGGATGACACACCTGGGCATAAAGTTTCTAGTGCCCTGGAAGGACTTGGGTACAGCCTCTGCCAGCTCCGTGATCCCTGTGGGCTCTGACACTTCAAATTGTGTCACCCCAGGCAATTGACTTCACACTCCTGAGCCTCAGTGTTAGCCCCCTGCAAAATGAGGCTGGGTAACAGGGCCTGCCTTTCACAAACCTCCAAGGGCCTGGCCCAGGGTGTGCTCTGTAAATGGAGCACTGAGGAGAACAAGCTGACCCATCTCTCCCCTACAGGGTCTCTTCTGGGGTCTATGAGCCAGTCGTGATTGAAAGCCATTGAGGAGCAGGTGTCCAGGCTGGAGAAGGGTCCTGCCTTCTCGGGTATCCAGACCCACGTCATTCCACGAGGAACCTTCCCATTCGGATCACCACTCACACCACATCTCTGTGCCTCCTCCATGCACTCCAGCCCATACCTGTCCCCCAAGCATCATTCCATTGTCCTCCCATCCATGCCGGGAGCCTCCTAGCCCAACAGGGCCCAGGCACCACTGTGAATATTCTCCTCTGAACCACTAGAGGGCAGGACAGGTGGCAAGAGGAGCCAGCCATGACCAGCCCTGCTGGAGACCAACCTGGCCCCCTCCCAGAGGACATGCAGCAGCGCCTGAACATGTGGGAATGTATATGGCTGAGGGCCTGTCCATTTCAGGGGCACTGGCTTTGGTCATGCCCTGGCAGAGCCTTGCTCCATTGTCCCCTTGCCGGGGGTGGGGTGGGGGGTGGGGAGGGGGGCAGACTACCCCTGGAATTCTGCCACCTGTGACCCTTTGACTGCTTAGTGCTTCAGCTTTCCCTTCCCTGTGTTCTGGGGGACCTGCTGGCAGCCTCCCCCTAGGAGCCACAACCTCAGACCTGGCCCACACTCCAGATTGAGACTCCACCTCCTCCAGAGAATGTTCTGCTGCCCTGGCAGCCTGCACTTTGCACATGCTTGTCCCCAGTGCAGCCCCATTGGCCCTCTCCTCCCCTTCCCCAGACCCCTTCCCAAGGACTCCTGGTCACTGCCTGCTGTGCAGTCAGAGGCTGGCGTCTAGCAGCCCGGCTGGAACGGGGTGCTGCTTTTCCCTCCAGGTAGCTCCAGCTCAGTCTGAGTGCCAAGGATGGCCTCTGCCCAGGGCTGGGCCCTGAGCTGCTGGTTTCTTGCAGGAAGGTTGGGGTAAGCAAAGCCACTTTCTCTGCGCTCAGGGTGAGCTGACCCAGGCTGGGGTGGATGCCAACAGAAGCAGGTGAGCTGTGACTGGACTGCCTGGAGCTGGCTTCCTGGCTGGAAAAGCTGTAGCATTCCTCTGGGAGCATCCTTCCTTTTGGGCAAAGGAGAGTTGGGGTCCTTTAAGGGGTGTGATTTCCCAGCAGGGAGCAGTCTGGCCCTGCGCCCTGTCCCCCACCCTCACTAAAGCCTCTGCTCTCAGCACTTTCCCCCTGGTCCTTATAACCTGCTTGAAGGTGGATTCTGGCTACCAGCCAGGCCCTGGACAGACTCCCCTACCCCTTTTAAATGTCACTCATGTTGTATAAACCCAGCAGGCTGGTGTTTACTTAGCCCTGTAGCTTTTTTTCTGTTCTTTCCTTTCTTTTTCTTTTTTTTTTCTTTTGGTTGAGTTCACAGTTAAATATTGCCTCCACCCCCAGGTGAGGGGAGGTCCTTCTGTGCCCCACCTGCTGGCTGGGTCCAGCAGGGCTGGGGACCCAGCTGGGGGGCACAGGTGTCTTCCCCAGGCCGGGAGCATCCTTGCCCAGCTCCTCAGCTGGCCAGTTAGGGTTCTTAGTCTAGGAACTCCCTAGCACTGGGACCAGAGCATTTCTAGGGTTTTGTTGTTGTTGTTGTTTTACTTACCTAACTCTTTTAAAAAATGAATGTTGGAAGGTGCCTGCTAAGGCAGGATGGAGTGTTTGCTCAAGTTGGAGAAGTCTCTGGTCAGCCCAAGAGTCCCTTTCTGCCCCACAGAGATACTGGCACTTTAAAAGGAAACTGGCCATACAGTCTCCAGATGATGAATTGGCCCCTGAAGGTAGAGGAATGCTGTCCTTCCCTTCTGTGGGTGTCATCTCACCCACCCCAGTGGGGAGGTACATTCAGGGTAGATTTGGGGTATGATTCAAAGTTCTGGGACTTCAGGCCCAGAACAGCGTTGGCTTTGGTGCTATTGGGGAGATCCCTCCAAACCAGGAGTCTCAGCCCCAACTCCACCAAGGTCTGGGTTTGGCAGTCACCCCAGAATGAGACAGAGCCTGCCACTTCCTCCCACACCAGGCCCTGGGCAGGGTAATTGGGCCACCTGAGAATTTGGCCACAACCAAACTGATGCTGACTGGAGCCAGAGGCCGAGAGTCTTGGCCTTGTCCCCATGAGGGAGTCCGAGAGTCTTGGCCTTGTCCCCATGAGGGAGTCCTTTCTTCAGCACTCTTGCCCCCTTGAGCTCAGTGAATTCCAACCAGGTGTCCCTAGCTCCTGGACTTCAAATTCTATATATAAAGAGATGGAGAGACTATATTAGAGATATTTTTGGACGGAATTGGTCTATGCAATGCCAGTTTGGAATCTTCTTGAGAGTTTAATGTTTTTACTGGGAGATTTAAAGAAAATAAAGGTCTACAATATTTTTAGGATTTTTTTTCTGTTAAGTCCCACAAACTGACCATATCTGCCTCCATGATCTGCCAGGAGGGAGAATGTCCATGTTTTCTTCAATTTTTAAAGAGGTGATTGGGAAGATGGGAGGAGGGATCTTTTTTTTCTTTAGTTCCCCTCCGTTGTAACAGAATGTTGCCACAACTTCTGGTTTAGTGGGCTGTGTTTGTATCTGTGTCCCAGCTTCTATTGTAGAAAATAACATTGTAAGGGGAAATCAGCCTAATGTCAGTGTCCTGGTTTGGGGAAAAAAATTAAATATTGCGGATTTTGTTTGTCTTGCTGAGTTTTTTGTTTTTACCTTGTTACTTTACCACGTTGACTTTGAGGTCAAAGACAACATCAGACGGAAGCCAGATGTGTAAAGTGACATTCCAAGGGTGGGGAAGAGATAAGTGACTAGGTTTCTCCCAGTCCTGAATGCAATCATAATTATCACCCCCTTTATTACTCTAGAGTTCTGGGGAGGAAACAGTCCCAAAAGGCAGTTACTTGCTATCCCTACTAATAGCTTTGACTTCCGACCCCTGTTATAACCCCTGCTCTATGGACCTTCCCTGAAATCAGGTGGGCTTTAAGGAATGTGCCTGAGGACAAATAACTGTGGTTCAGTTTCTTCTGTTGCAAATGGGGTCATGGATCAAATGAGACCAGGATCTCCTGAACTACAGGAGATCCCAAGTTCCCAAACTTGCGAGCCTCAGGCTAGCATTGTTCACAGCTCAGGCTGGGCTCCTCACCCCTGACTCTGACTGTCCCTAGTTACATAGGAACTCAGAGGCCTAGCCAAACTTTAGGACGGCCAGTTCACTATGGGTTTTTAACAAGCTCAGAGGTGGCAGGAAGCCTCAGTAGTTCTGGCCTGGCCAGAAGGAACCAGGCCTCTGTCTCTGTCCCAGAAAAGCCATTATCCCCACCCCTTCTCAGGGTTGATCTCCACTGTGGCCCCTTGAAGCCCTGAAGGGGATTTTCCGTCTCTTCCTCTCTTCTATGCTCAGCTGCAGAGGGAGGGCAAAATTGCCTCCTCGCTGAGCCATTCCTACTAAGACAGGAGAGGATCAGAACTAGGCTGTAGGGGAAAAATGGTTGGTCCTATCAGCTTTGGGAGGGCACCCCCCATAGTCAGAGGTGGGCTCTGATGACAGGAAGTAAATGCTGTTAAAGGAGCAAACTATTCCAGGTCTGGGCCACATCTCTCCCCTTGCCCCCTCAAGCCAAGGATCTCCACATATCCACTGGGGAAAGCATTCCAGGATCTAAAAGAAAAAAATAATCACTGGGCTGCACCTGTGGCTCAGTGAGAAGGGTGCCGGCCCCATACACCAAGGGTGTTGGGTTCAACCTGGCCCAGGCCAAACTGCAACAACAACAACAACAACAAAATAGCCGGGCATTGTGGCAGGCGCCTGCAGCCCTAGCTACTCGGGAGGCTGAAGCAAGAGAATCGCCTAAGCCCAAGAGCTGGAGGTTACTGTGAGCTGTGACACCATGGCACTCTACCAAGGGCAACAAAGTGAGACTCTGTCTCTAAAAAAATAAAAATAAATCACTGAATCTTAAAGCTGGTTGGTTGATTCAAAGCTACTTTGTGCCAAGCCCCCTTCTGGTGATGGGGATACAGCAGTGACTACAGGACCTACCTTTGGGGAGTTCACAACCAGGTGGGCCAAAGCAGCAAGTAAATCAGCTAATCAAAACACTGTGTGGCTCACATCTGTAATCCGACTTTGGGAGGTGGAAGCAGGAGGATCACTTGAGGTCAGGAGTTTGAGACCAGCCTAAGCAAGAGTGAGACCCCTACTCTACAAAAAAATAGAAAAGTTTGGCTTGGCACCCGTAGCTCAGTGGTTAGGGCCGGCCACGTACTCGAGGGCTGCAGGGACCCCACCCAGGCCTGCTGAACAACAATGACAACTACAGTAACAAAATAAATAAGGGGGGTGCCTGCCCCATATGCCGGAGGTGGCAGGTTCAAACCAAGCTTCAGCCAAAAACTGCAAAAAAAAAAAAAGAAAAGACAAATCAGCCAAGTGTGATGGTGAACACCTTTAAGTCCCAGCTACTCAGGAGGATGGCTCTAGTCCAGGAGTTTAAGTTTGCTGTGAGCTAGGCTGACCACTATGTGAGCCTGTCACAGAAAACACACCGGATTCGCACACTGAAGCTCTGCCTCTAGCTACGAAGGAGGTGCGGGTACGAGGTGGGGGGGAGCATTTTTAAGAAGGGAAGAGTTGGGGAGTGGTTGGGAAGTAGTGTCCTAGTGGGACCTGATGGTGAGGCGCAGCCGGTTCACTGAGTCATCAAAGATGATCTGGCCCTTCCTACCTCCCCTTGTTCTCAAGAGGAAAGAGCCTCCAAGACCAGACTGACCTATCCACATGCTGGGTTCGAAACCTCTGGCTTTTGCGACCAAGAGAGGTAGGGGACACCCGAATGGTTGCCAGGTGAGCTGGGCGATAGCAAGGGGGTGCCCCCTCTCTGTCCATGCGGACTCAGCCAGCTCCTCCTCACCTGTTCCTAGGCCGGGCTCTGCATCGCTCCCCTCAACAGACAAGTTAGGGCCCTGGCACCAGGCAGTAGGGTTCCCTGGCTAGTTTCCAGTGTTGGCTTTACCACTGACTCAGATGGCGATCTCTCATCTCTATGACTCACTTTCCCCATCTGAAAAATGGGACTTCCAATGCCCCACTCCCATCCCGTTCTGGTTTTGAGACTCTTGAGATTTTTTGTTTTTTATTTTTTGGAGACCAGTCTCACAGTTGCTCCAGACTAGAGTGCACTTTTCTAGCTCACAGTAACCTTAAATTCCTGGGAGCAAGTGATCCTCCTGCCTCAGTCTCCTAAGAAGCTGGGACTATAGGCACCCACCACGATGTCCCCTAATTTTTCTATTTTTAGTAGAGACAGGTGTTGCTCTTGCTCAGGCTGGTCTTGAACTTTTTGAGCTAAAGCAATCCACCTACCTTAGTTTCCCAGAGTGCTAGGATTACAGGCATGAGCCACCACCTCTGGCCTGGGATGTTCAGAGATTAGCTTTACTGGGGGGAGGATCCCACAGGACTGTGGCCACGAAGGCCAGGCAGTTGGGGTTCCCAACTTGGTCCCATTCTGTAGATTCGGGAGCAATCTGCCTCTCGACATTCTCGAGAACTACATTTCCCGACATGCAGAGGGGGCACAGGGCCTGCCGGTTTCGGGCCATATGTTACTAGGCCTGGGAACTACGACTCCCAGTGTGCTTCACGACCCAAAGCCAAACGGCCCGGATACGGAACCGGATATGGCTGGTGGCGGAGCGCCGGGGAAATGGTGAGGTTGAGGTCTAGTGCTGGGGCTGGGGTGTCTGGGGGTGAGGTCCGGGGTCTGCTCGCGGGCTGAGGCACACGGAACCGGGGTTGCTTTCCCGCCTGCCCACTATACTCATGAAAACGCAGAGGACCGGCCTCTCCCAGCTTAGAAACATCCCTAGTTAGCCAACCCCAGGACGGTCCCCAACCCCAGGACGGCGGACTGGTATCAGATCCGTGGCCTGTTAGGGACCGGGCCGCAGAGCAGCAGATGAGCGGCGGGGAGAGCCAGCGAAGCTTCGTCTGTATGTATAGCTGGTCCCCATCCCTCACATCACCGCCTGAGCTCTGCCTGCTGTCTTGTAAGCCGGGGCATTAGATTCTCAGAGGAGCACGAGCCCTGCTGTAAACTGCGCATGCGAGCGAATTGGTTGCGTTTACCTAGAGAATCTAATGCCTGACGATCGGGGTGGAGATGTAAAGTGCTTGAATCTTCCCGAAACCATCCTCACCTTCTTCCCCATCTGTGAAAAAATTGTGTTTCACGAAACCAGTCCCTGGTGCCAAAAAGATTGGGGGCCACTGTTCTATAGCATCGCTTAATGAATTAGAAGCTTAGAGCGTAATCAGGCCGCGACGCTCTCGGTCCATTAGTGCACCTACATGGTGAGTCGCTTCATCAGCTGAGCCCTCCCTTTTCTTCAGGCCACGGGGACAGACCAGGTGGTGGGACTCGGCCTTGTCGCCATTAGCTTGATCATCTTCACCTACTACACGGCCTGGGTGATTCTCTTGGTATGTTTGTCTCCCTCGTTCTCAGTTCGACTTTTATCTCCCTGGAAGCTGAAGCAGACCATCAGCACTCTTTAAGCAGCTACCCAGTGTCAGGTGCTGTCCTAGGTGTTGTTCCTGCCCAAGTTTATGTGGTGTCAGTGTTAGATGAGGAAACAGGCTCAGGAAGAAGGGTCTGGCCCAAGGTCACATACTTCACCTCTGCTTTAAAGCCCTGTGCTTGGCTTGCTTTGCTTTTGAGAGGAGTTCAGGTTCTTCTGGTTAGCCTGTCAGCTTGGGCATGGTGAATACTGGTAGATTTTGTGAGGGCTTTTAGGATGTATTTTTTCTTGTTGGAAAAAGAAGTACAGCATGTTTAGAAAGCAAAATCTTGCAGATCTGAGTCAGGGCACCAAACAAACAAAAAAAAAAATTTGCAAAACTTGGTATCCTTTGTAGGAAGATATTAGTAAAGAAGACATGGGAACCCAGGTTGTGGGTCACTCAAGGATTCCTCATGTACCTCGTGCTAGACTGTGAGTGTCTTAGGGCAGGTTTCTTGTCTTCTGTTCACTACTAGGTTTCCAGCTTTCCCTAAGTAATTAGGGCAGCCGCCAAATGAGTGCCCAGTAAATAACTGTTAAATGAATGAAGGAAATAAACCACAGCTCCCTAGATGCCATCATTCTTAAGATGATAGGCCCCTTAGATGGAGGAGGTGGGAAGTTTGGGCTTGGAGGCTGAGCAAGATGATCGCTGCTCACCTGAGCTCTGCTCTGGTTGCCAGCCATTTATTGACAGCCAGCATGTCATCCACAAGTATTTCCTGCCCCGAGCCTATGCTGTTGCCATCCCCTTGGCTGTTGGTCTCCTGTTGCTACTGTTTGTGGGTAAGTCACTACCACCCCCAACCCTGGGCAGAGTGTCTAGAGGCCCCCACTTGTGGAAATACCTCCACAATTGCTGTATATCTGCTTGAGGCTCCTTGCCTCCAACTCTCCCTTGGGGTTTTCCTGTTCCTCCTTCAAGGTCACAGTCAGTAACTCCTGTGGGCTTTCCAATGCCTCAGGGATTTGGGACTCTAATGGCTTGTCTCCCTTTTTACTGCTCGCCCATCATCCTGCTTATACTTCAATCACTCTCACCCTCTTGTCACTCTGGCTTCTAATTCCTGCACCTCTGTGTCTCTCATGGTTTCCTGGGGATGGGGACTATGTCTCCATTGTTACTGTGTCCTCAGCACCCATCACAGGAAAGTATTTTGATGAGTTACTCAACGATTAGAAGCCCAGGCTGGGTGCAGTGGCTTACACCTATAATCCTAGCACTCTAGGAGGCCAAGGAGGGTGGATCACTTGAGCTCATGAGATCAGTATGAGCCTCAGCAAAAGTGAGACCCCATCTCTACTAAAAATGAAAAACTAAGGCAAGAGGATTATTTGAGCCCAAGGCTTTGAGGTTGTTGTGAGCTGTGATGCCATGGCACTCTACCAAGGGTGACAGAGTCTCACTTTTTTTTTCTTAAAAAAAAAAAAGAAGAAGAAGAAGAAGAAGCCTGAATGAGGGGGTAGATGTGTGGGTGGGTGGATGTTGGGTGGGCAGATGTTGGTTGGGTGATGGATAAATAGGTGAATCTTGTTCCCCTTGGAATATGAAACACTAAATGCAGCATCTTGCCTGAGGTAGGCACTAAGTTAGTGTTTGTTGAGTGAATGTGAGTGGATGTATGGCTTGAATGAGTAGGTAGACAGCAGGTTCCTTGGAGGGTGGTTGGGTAGTTGCATGGCCTTGCATTTGGTTTGCTCTGGGCCCATATCTTACCTGACAATTCTCATCTGTATATTCCAGGATTGTTCATCACCTACGTGATGCTGAAAAGCCAGAGGGTGACCAAGAAGGTTCAGTGAAGGCCCAGCAGGGATAAGACTGCCAGGCGCTTTTCAGTGTCCTCTCCAGGGCAGGGACCAAGGATGGAAGCCCGCAAGATCAGTCCAGACACTGTGTCCCCCTCCAGCTTGGCTGCCATCCAGATATCCCTGTGGGATGGGGCTGTTCAGTACTCACCCCTAACTGACCAGAGCCCCATTCCTCCCCTGCTCACCCTTCCAGAAGCCAAGAGGAAGGAGCATCTGGAAGACCCTCTCACCCCACTCTGGCCAAGACATGAAAGATGCTGGTCCTCCCACTCTCACTTTCAGACTCCCTGTCGCTATTTCCTCTGAGTTCTACCATCTTACCTCAGTTTTCTCCCTTTCACATGCCAATATTGAACTTAGGTTCTGAGTGGCACACAGCCTTTCCAACCTCTCCCCACAAATCCTACTTCTCTACAAAGGCTGTTTTCCTTTGCCTGACACAGCCCCACACCTCACAAGGACTTCTGGAAAGCCTAGGAGAAGGCCTGACAGACCCCAGTACCATCACCATGTCTTAGCACACCCAGGAGGCCACACTGGGCCTCCCAACCAACTCCTCGTGAAGCCTAGGATCTCAGCTCTAGGGCTGGCCTATTTGGGGAGCTTACCAATAAACACTGGTTTTATGTATGTCTCTGTGCCATCTTCACCAGAAGAGGGGATTGAGGAGACCCCTGCATTGGTCTGAGGTCTGTCAGTGAGGGTGCCTCGGGTCCTTTTCTGCTCTGTCCCTGTGCTGGACACTGGAGATAAAGCAGGGACTGAGACATATGCTTTTAACTCAGTAGAATTCACAGCTTCGAAGCCCTTGGAGGCCCTGGCATGCCTCTGCTGTGCATCTCCTGTGCCAGTGTGGCCAGAATCGGAATCCTTGGGCCATTCCCCTAAAAGCCCAAGCCTGTCATCATCGTCCATCTCTTGCACATGCAGCTCAACTTAGCCCAGCCCTGAACAGCCTGCCAGCAATCCTACAGTTCCTCGGCCACCTCTCCCAGCCCCCACAGCACCTAATGTAAATGTGTCCCCCACACCTGAGACGTTCATTTTTCCTCAGAGGAATCTTCCCTCTCATCACAGAGTGGACATGCCTACCCTCTCCTGCCCGCTCCACCTCTGTCATCTGGTCCAGGTGGAGCTGCTCACTTCGGCTTTGAGTCCTATCCCCCCACCATTGTGGCGGAAGCCTGTCACCAAAGGTCCCTGTCATAGAACAGCTTCTGCCTCTTCCAGTGTTTCCTGAATGTACTCCAGGTTCCTATTTCCAGGTCTGCATCAACTAGCAACTCCTTCCAGGTTCCTTCTCTCCTTTCACCATCAAACTTCTCCAAGGGTGTCTACACCTGCCACTGCATTTCTTCCTTTCCCACTGTGCTCAGATCTGCCCCCATCAGTCATGAGGCCACCAGTGATACCCATTTTTTAAATCCAAAGGACGTTTCCTTAATCCTTTGCCACTTTGGGTGTCTGGCAGCCCCCTGGATTTGCTCTCAGAAGCTCTCCTGGTGTCTGTAAGTTCTACTTGACGTCTCTCATGTTCTCTTCTGTCATGAGCTGCTGGGCACTTTAGCACCCAGTTGCAGGCTTTGTCACCACATGCCCTCCCTGGTGATTCCATCTTTTCCCAGCTCCCCTTTGAGCCCCACATGCATCAGCTGCCTATCTGACATCCTCATTGTATGTCATGGTGGGACCTCAAATTCATCCGGTCATGAGCTGAATTCTTAGACTTTCCCCAGATCTGACTCTCCTCTTGTGCCCTGCCCCCTTTTGTGGCTGGCATCTTGTCTCTGACAGTGGTTTTCTTCCTTCACTCCCCAAAGACCCCAAATTCTGTCAATTCTCTTCACCCCTGCCCCTCAGCCGCCTTCTGGATGCAGCTGCTCTCCTCTGCCCTAAGTCACTGACAGCTTCCTAACCACTCTCCTCCACCCCTGCTCTGGCCCCCTTCCACCCGACTATGAACAAGAACCAGTGGCCTTTCGAAAAACTATCCAAGTGTCTTACTCAGACTGGCCCTCATGATGCTTCTCTGGGTCCCCACCAGTCTCCCTACCATAACTTACAGGGCCTTGCCTGCCCAGTTGCTTTATTTTATTTTATTTTATTTTATTTTTTTCCCCAGTTGCTATCTGTGTCCTGCTCTCTCCAGCCATGCTGGCCTTTCACTTCCTGGGACTCACCCAGGCCCTGTGCACACCCTACTCACATTGGTTCAAAATGAGACTGATGTGGTTCCTGCCCTGTGGCATTTCCATTCTAGTGGGAGGTGTAGTAAACAAGTGAACAAGACAATTCCTGACATAGTAAAGGATGATAAAGAAAACAAAGGTGATGTGATCAAGAGTGTGGGGAGCTGGGAGACCGAGGAGGGTAGATTGCCTGAGCTCACAGTTCCGGACCAGCCTGAGGAAGAGCAAGACCCTGTCTCTAAAAACAGCCAGGTGTTGTGGTGGGCGCCTGTAGTCCCCAGTGACTTGTGAAGCTGAGGAAAGAGAATCACTTAAGCCCAAGAGTTCGAGGTTGCCTGTGAGCTATGATGCTAGGGCACTCTATCAAGGGCAACAAAGTGAGACTGAAAAAAAAAAGTGCAGGGAGGAGGATCCCTTGTTTAGAGATAACTGGAAGGAATGAAGCAAGCGAGAGGCTGGGGGAAAGGATTGTGAGGGCTTAATAGCTAAGGAACTGTAGGAGACTGTGCGTGGGTAGTGGTTGTAGGGAAAGTGAATAGAGGGGCCTCAAATCATGGTGAAGGGCTTGGATTTTGTTCCATTGCCCTGGGGCGCTACTGGAGGCTTTAAGTATGAGAGTGACATCATCTGATTACGCTTTTAAACCCTCACGCTGGCAGCTGTGTCTCTCCCTCTCGCTCATCACTAAATCCCCAAGGCCTAGCACTACTGGCTCAAAGTGGGTATTCGAAATATGTGTGTTGAATGAATGGATGCCCCTAGCTTCCTGTGTGACCTGTGGGTAGTCACTTTTTTCTCTGGATCTTAGTTTCCTCACCAAAAAGACAGTCAATGGGAATTTCACGCCAGAATGAGTGGGTAGGACAGGATTTAAGTTACTTGCCTCCTCATGCAGCCCAGAGACCCAACTTCCCACCCCTGCAGGGAAAATGGGGGGCTCTACCTGCCGGGTACTCCAGCCAGCGCCCGACGGCGCCGCCCCGCCAGGACCCGGGTTCTGAGGCTGCTGCAGCCGCGGGGGCGGGACCCTCAAGCGATCGCCGGCGCCCCCAGCGCGGATTGGGTGCAGCCGTAGTTGGCGCCGCACGATTGGTAGGTCGTGAGGTAGGGGCGGGGCCTGGCTCCCGCAGCCGGGCAGCAGGGAACGCGGCCAAAGCCCACAAAGCTGCAGCGGGGGCTATGGCTGCGCCGAGCCCGGGGCCCCGCGAGGTAGGTGCAGACCCGAGAGCGGACGGGAGAAGGAAGGGGTAGCGGGCAGGGGCCAGGCCTCCGCCTGTGAGCGGCGCGGACACGCCTCCATCCAAGCCAGGGAGAGACACTGCACTGGGCTAGGACCAGGACACGCCCCTTGCGGGGAGGCTGGTGTGAAGGCGGCGGTCTGACGGGTATCCCGAAGGGTTTCGGCAGTTTCCTTATCACAAAAATGGAGATGATAATAAAAGCTCCTCCTTCAGAGGCTGTTAGGAGGTCAAGCTCTCAGCCGGTACGGGGCACATGACGAGTGCCCACTGTCAGTTGGTGTGATCTCAGCATCGCTGACCCTCTGCACTGGCCTGGGAGAGCTCAGCATAGACAAGGGGAGTAGATTTGACTGAATCACTGCTTCACAGCTCCTACCATCAATGGTCCATGTGCAAAGAGCTCAAATCCAACAGCAGCAACAGTTAATACCTGCCAGGAAGTAGTCAGAGTTCTCATGTTACAGATGAGAAGAAAAGACAAGGAAAGTTGAGGTGACTTACCTAAGGTCACACAGCTGGTAAGAGATGATTGGTCTGGGGCCAGGTTTCACTGCCAAACGCATGCTCTCCCGACTGCTAATGTAACCACCACCCTATTTCGGTGTTGACTATGTGCCAGACATTGTGTGGCCCCCCACAAACATCTGGTGAAATGAGTACCAGCATCACCCTGATTTTATAGCTGAGGAAACTGAGGCAGAGAGAGATGAGGGAAAGTCTCACAGGAAATGGGAGTGGAACTTGATCCAAAGTCTTTCCTCTCTGAAATGCTGCCACATGGTCTTTGCTTCTGTGCCTCTCCACGCTAGATTCTGGACCCCTCCCCAGAGGCTGCACGCAGAGCACCTACCTCCAACTCTGGCTGCCGTGGGCTCCTCTGGCGCCTACGAGATAAGCAGTCTCGCCTGGGCCTGTTTGAGATCAGCCCAGGCCATGAACTGCATGGAATGGTGTGTATGATGCAGACAGGGCTATGGGCTGCCACTCAGGTCTCCATGGATCACCTGCCCACGGTGAGTGGCCAGTCTGTCCCATGCATCTCCACTAAATCAATGGAAAGACTGGACTGGTGCCCTGTTTGCTAATACTGCAGATAAGGGGGTCAGAGAGAGCAATTCAGGGGAGAAGGTAGGGAGGGACGAACATTCTGGTGAAAGTTGGAAAGTCCAGGCTTGGCACCTGTGGCTCAAGTGGCTAAGGTGCCAGACACATACCCCTGAGCTGACAGGTTCAAATCCAGCCCGGGCCAGCCAAACAACGATGGCTGCAACCAAAAAAAAAAAAAGAAAGTTGGAAAGTCCAGTGTATGTTGGGAGTATGTGAAGCCCCCTGACACAGGGGGTTGCTGTGTGGCACTATGGGTGCCTCTGCCTCTCTCTGGGCCCCAGTGTCCCGATCTGTATAATGGAAGGGAATTGTACTCTGTGGTTTCTGAGGCCCTCCTAGCCCTGACAGAGTGTATAGGGGAGGGCTAGGAGGGCCCCACCCCCACTCTGCTAGTCTTACCCCTCCTCTGTGGAGCTCAGGCTGGCACCAGGCTGGCTCAGCAGAAAGAGACACCCAACTGCAAACTCAGCAGCTGGGTGAGCATGAGTGTTGTTGGTGTGTGTGCACAGTGTGACCACATCCCACAGTCCAAGTCCTGACAGAGGGACCTGGAGGTCCAGGGACTGTGGGGGTCCAAGAGAGTTCTTTAAGACATAACCTGACCTCATCACCAGCTGAAAATCTTCTATGGCTCCCCAGTACTCAGCATGGCCTCAATAGCCTGCAGGCTCCAAGGGCTAACTGTCCGACCTCATTCCTACTCCATATCTCATTTACTGGCTTCAGCCACTTGGACAGTCTTTCTCTTGCTGGTGGCCACAGTGCTGTTTCCAACACCAGAAGCACCCTTCTCCTCCTCTCTACTACCCTTCTGCTTTCAGCTCAGAAGTCACTGCCCCTAGGAAGCTTCTCTGATCCTACCCCTCCCAGGCTGCATCAGGTGGGTCCCTTGGCTTCAGGACCATTCCCTTGTACTGGGATGGAATATGGCTTCATTTGGCCAGCGTGTATGTCTGGGGGCCTGTGCCAGCCTTGAACTCAGAGTCAGATGCTGGGGACCTAGCAGTGGATGAGACAGACACATCATACACACCTACCTCAGGTCACTCTTGTCCTCCCTGCAGCCCATCTACCAACCTCAGGCACACCCAGAGACAACTCAGGTCCCTGTTTGCTGAAGGAATGAAACTAGATGAAGGGGCAAGGCCAGGTGCAGGACACTTGGAGATCCTGGGACAGACTGTGGGGGACTGAGACTTGCCCTGAGCTCTCTGACCCTCCCTGCAGGGGCTGCCCTCTGAGGAAGATTTCTCCGAGGTCCTGACCCAGGTTCATGAGGTAGGAAGACCAAGGCTGCTGCATGGGAGGGGCATGCTCGCTCTCCTCAGTTTCCCCATCTGTGCCATGGCTTGCCTAAGAGCTTTGCAGGAAGGATATGGTCACCCTGTCCCTCTGGCACCAGGACCACCTGTGCACCTGGACTCGTGTGGACAGTCTTAGAACTGTTCTTCCTCCCCATTAGGGCTTCGAGCTGGGCACTCTGGCTGGTCCAGCCTTTGCCTGGCTGCGCCGCTCACTAGGCCTGGCTGAGGAAGATTATCAAGCTGCGCTGGGCCCTGGTGGTCCCTACCTACAGTTTCTCAGCACATCCAAGAGCAAAGCCATCTTCTTCCTGTCGTGAGCTTATGGCAGGGGTGGGAAGGGGTGAGGGTAGTGATCCCAGATGAAGGGAGGGCAGAGTAGTGGGCAGTTCCCCTTGGTGAGAGAGTAGGGTGGGAGGGTCTGAGACAGATGGAGGTTCAATGAGGGGAAGTGAGACTGAGGTCAAAGGTTAGAGGCAAGAGGGGAGGTGGCGAGGCCGCAAACGGAGACCAAGGAGAGAGATTCCTGTGCACAGGCCATCGCAGGGGCACGGGTAGGAGCCGCTCCAACCTGGCCTGGGCAGTGACCTCTCCATCCCAACCCCCAGCCACGACCAGCGCTTCTTCCTGAAGACCCAGCGCCGCAGGGAGGTACAGGCGCTGCTCGCCCACCTCCCCCGCTACGTGCAGCACTTGCAGAGGCACCCGCACTCGCTGCTCGCGCGGTTGCTGGGTAGGGGACTGGGGCGGGGTTGTGTTGGGGGGCTGGTCCTAGGTGATAATGTACAGAGGAGGGCGGGCACCTGTGGGGGAGAGTGGGCGTGGCCGTGCGTGGGGGTGGGACAACATTGGCAGCACTGGAGCTGTATCTAGGACTGGGGTCAAGTTGGGCATAGACTCCAAGCCAAAGAAGAGACGCAGGGGTGAAGCCTGGAGGGGCCGGGCTCTGCATACCACAGACTATGAGAAGGAGGCATGACCTGGGCCTGGGACTGGAACTGGGACTGCACCCGGTGGACTCAAGGTTGTGAAGTTTGGGGCCTTCATCTGACGTTTTCTCCCCTTACAGGAGTGCACAGTCTGCAGGTGGCGGGGGGAAAGAAGGTGGGTGCAGCTGAGGTGAGGTGGCTGGGCGGAGGGGAGGCTAGAAGGTGAAAGCCTGGCTTCTCTCATTCCCTGTCCCCGTCCCCAGATGTACTTCATCATCATGCAGAGCGTCTTCTATCCTGCCGGCCGCATCTTTGAGAGGTGAGACGGCAGCGGGACCAGGCCTCAAGGCCCACTCCCACCCGGAGTTGTCCCCTGAATCACCCATACTTACTAGGTAGACAGCCAAACTGAGGCCCAAGAAGAAAGGACAATCCCAAGGTCTGGTAGGTGGGAGACAGTGACACCTACAACCAGCATCTCTTGAAGACTCAGTATGCCTTAGATGCTGTGCTGAGCTGTTTGCATTCATCATTTTTTTGGTTGTGTAAGACAGAGTCTTGCTCTGTTGCTCAGGCTAGAATGCATTGGCATCATTATAGCTCACTGCAATATCCAGATCCAGGGCTCAAATGATGCTCCTGCATCAGCCTCCTGAGAAACTGGGATAGCAGGTGCATGCCACCATGCTGGGCTAAGTTTTACATTTTTTTATAAAGAACACTATGTTGCTCAGGCTGATGTTGAACTCCTGGCCTCAAGGGATCCTTCTGCCCTAGCTTCCCAAAGTGCTGGGATTACAGATGTGAGCCACTGTTCCCAGCTCATCAGCTTCTTAATTCCCAGACTGATGCTGAGGGGTAGCTGCTGTTATCCTCATTTTACAGATGAGAAACTGAAAAAGGTTTAAAAGACCACACAGCTAATGTTCAAGGAGCAGGGATTGAAATCCAGCCTCCCTGACTATACATGGCCTCTGTGCCTTCCAGCCCTGATTCTGCCCACAGGTTCCCCATTAATGTTTCCTCAGGGCCATCACCTTCCCCCAGGTCCTCCTGGTGCTGCTGTCTAGGTTAGATCCCTGTGTCTGGAACACCCTCAGAGTGGTGGGTGGGCCTCCAAAGGCCTTCATTTGAATCCCTGCTCTACTCTTTATTTACTGTGTAGCTTGGGCAAGTCAGAGGAATCCTCTGAGCCTCAGTTTCCTTAACTTGGGGACAATAATTGACCAGGGCTGTGCTGAGTACTGGCGATGGTATCAGGTAAGGTGCATTTATAAACAGTCAGCAGTGGAAGTGCTTATTTCTAATTATTACCTTGCAAGATTGCCTGTCTGTCCCAAATCCATGAAAAGCTGAGTTCTGTTTCCCAATCTCCCAGGTATGACATCAAAGGCTGTGAGGTGAGCCGCTGGGTGGAGCCAGCCCCCGAGGGCAGCCCGCTTGTCTTGGTGCTGAAGGACCTCAACTTTCAGGGCAAGACCATCAACCTGGGTAAGCCATGGGTGAGGTCCCTGCCTACTCTTCCTCAGTTCAGGGTGATGTTTAGAAGGGTGTCCCAGCACTGCCTTCTGCATGAGCTGTTAAGAGCCCAGACTCTGAAGTCAGACAGAGCAGAGTTCAAATTCTGGCTCCACCATGGTGACCAAGGCAGATTGCAGATGAGTTTCCTTATTTGTGAAATGAGGACAGTAATGACACTGCCATCATGGAGCAGAAATGTGTGGAGCACCATGGCTGGCTCATCATGGGCACTCAGGTTGGGGCACTGATGCTCTGGCAGGGCCCCAGAGGAGCTGGTTTCTCCGCCAGATGGAACTGGACACAGCCTTCCTCCGGGAGCTCAACGTGCTGGATTACAGCCTTCTGATGGCTTTCCACTGTCTCCATGAGGATGAGAGGGGCCCAGGAAGCAGCCTTATTTTCCGCATGGCCAGGTGAGCTCCCCATCATCAAGAATGAGGTGGGAAAGACAGATGTGGCAGTGGAAGGGAGTGCTTTCTGTGTGGAGGAACAGCATAGGTAAAGGCTCACAGGCTGGAGAGTGCAGAATGTGCATGTACATATGTGTACCTGTGCATGTGTTGAGAGGGGAGGGTTCTAAAAGCCTTTGCCCCTTTATCTAGTCATGCCACTTCTGGGATCCTGAGGTTATTGCCATTGGCACTATCATCATGTCCTTACCTTTGTGGTAGTAACCACTCTTCTTGCATACTGACCATGAGCTTCATTCATTGGCAGACTCATTCTCATTTTACAGATGTGCAAACGTCACCAAGGCCCACCTCTGTGGTTGAACAGAATCACATAGGGGTTAATCTGGGCATTTTAGGACATGAAGCCCATTCAGCCAATGGGTAGACAAGGAAAGTGAAAAATGAGGTCTACTTATACAGCCCCACCTTCCTGCTCCTTGGAAGAAGAACTTGGGATGGGTGAGGTTGGACAGAATCCAGAGTAATGACTCCCCACAAAGACTGTGGCTGTGCTGATCATGCCCTGGGATGGGGCCATGCCTGCCATGGGACACAGAGATCCCCATGTCCATATCTGCTCATCCAAACTATGTCAGCTTATCCCTTGCCCTCCATCCCCAGCTAGTACCTAGGTCACTTCTGTCATTCAGCCATTAAGTTTTGGCTTGCATAGAATGGTGTTGTGATATTGAAATATTTTCATGTTGGTTGTCCCACCTCCCCACATACTCAGAACTCACCTTTCCCACATCTCCCCATCATCCGGGTACCCCTGGCACCCCAGAAGGTATTTGCATCCTGCTCAGGCTTTCAGACCTCTGTGTTCTAATTGGTCAGCACCTGGACAGGGCTTGTCTCTCATTGGCTTATTTTGCCCCCACCCCCAGACCCCTTGCAGGAATAAACCTCCTCAATGATCCCTGCAGGACAAAGTTAGGGAATTGAACCTGCTTCTGCTGAAATAGGGGCTGGAGGTAGGGGGGTGTTAGGGAGGGACCAAGCCAAAAGGATCTTCTAATTTGGAATACAGTTTGAAGCAAAGCATGCATACATTTACTATCTGTAAACTGAGGCTGTTAGATTTTGTGCACAGAACTTCACTTCTGAGACCCTGAGACTTCCAGAGCTGGATGACTCCAAAAAGAAGTTTAGGAATTATCCAAATAAGGAACTTACACAAAGTCATGACAGACTTAAGTGCAGAGCCAAGGTCTATGTGGTCCAAATGCTCTAGACTAGTGATACCCAATAGAAATATAATTCAAGTCACACATACAATTTTTTTGTTTTTTTGAGACAGTGTCTTGCTCTGTCACTCAGGCTAGAGTGCAGTGGCATCATTGTAGCTCATTGCAACCTCAAACACTCTTGGACTCAAGTGATCCTCCTGCCTCCCAAGTGATCCTCCTAGCCTCCCAAGTAGCTAGGAATACAGACGCCCAACACCACACCTAGCTCATTTTTCTATGTTTGGTAATTATGAGGCCTCACTCTTGCTCAGCTGGTCTTGAACTGCTGGTCTCAAGTGATCTCTTACCTTGGCCTCTCAAGTGCTAAGATTACAGGTGTGAGACACCTCACCCAGCCTACACATGTAATTCAAATTTTTCTCGTAGCTTCTTCTTCTTCTTTTTTTTTTTTTTTGAGACAAAGTCTCACTTTGTCCCCCTCAGTAGAATGCTGTGGCACCATAGCTCACAGCAGCCTCAAACTCCTGAGCTCCAGTGATTCTCTTGCCTCAGCCTCCCGAGTAGCTGGGACTACAGGTGCCTGCCATAACACCCACCTACTTTTAGAGACGGGGGTCTTGCTTTTGGCTCAGGTTGGTCTTGAACCTGTGAGCTCAGGCAATCCATCCCCATCCCCTGCCTCCCAGAGTGCTAGGATTACAAGTGTAAGCCACAGCACCTGGCCCAAAATCAATTTTAATAATATAATTTATTACTCAATACATCCAAGATTTTATTATTTCATCAAATCACCATAAAAACTGATGAGACATTTTACATTCTTTTTTTCATACTAGCTTCAAAATTCAATACCTGTTTTATAGGTACAGCCTATCTCTAACTGGGACTGGCTATCCATTTTCTACCAAGGGATAGGGAGCCATTAAAGGTTTTGGAGCAGGGGAAAGACCCATTTATTTTTGCCTTAGAAAGAGCCCTTGCCCCTTAAGCTAGTCATTCCAGTTTCAGTGGCCACGTGTGGCCAGTGGCTAAGCCTGAACAGTGCACCTCTAGGCCTTCCACTCCACCTTGTTGGCTTACCCGAGTTCACAGAACTGAGCATACAGGTGTGGGAATGAGCGAGTAGAGTGGGCAGCTTGGCCAGGCTTCCAGGGCCGACTGGCTGGGGCTCCCTGAGGAGGCAACAGCCTTACCAACCTGTCGACCCCCAGGTCTGTGCAAGAGACACAGAGCTCGGAAGAACCAGGAACCCAGAACCGTCGGCTGCTGCTCGACGTCCCCAATGCCCTGCACATCCTGGACGGGCCAGAGCAGCGCTATTTCCTGGGCCTTGTGGATCTCGTTACAGTCTATGGGCTCCGCAAACGGCTGGAGCACCTTTGGAAGACATTGCGTTACCCGGGCCGGACATTCTCCACTGTCAGCCCAGCTCGCTATGCCCGTCGCCTCTGCCAGTGGGCGGAGGCGCACACTGAGTGACCCGCGCCGGGCCTCGCTCCGCACGTCTGCATCGCAACCCCCAGCGAGGAGCGCTGGTTCCCGCAGGGCCCGGGACGCTCGCCTGCAGTTCCCTTCTGGCCACCAGGAGGCAGCACCACCTAACTAATACCTTAAGAGCGCAGCCCGTGCGCGGGTGGTACTGTGCCGCTTCGTGCCTAGGACGCCCCTACTTTCGCTCATTTAATCCTCAAAAAATGCTATTATTCTCTTTTTACAGACCATGAAATGGAGGCTCAGGGGGTGAAGGGACTAAGCAAGATCATTCAGCAATAAATACTGGAACCAGGACTCAACCATGCCTTTTGGACCCCGGAACCTGTATTCTTAAACACCAACTCCCACAGCCCACTCTCCAGCTCTGGGGAAGGGGGGAGGCCGAAGGCCCCATCCCCATTGTCGTCCCACTGATGGGGAAACTGAGGCCCAGAGACTTTAGGGCCTAACGCACGGGTAAGTGGTAAGGTCAGCCCAAGAACCCAGGTCTGCTAACTCCCTGCTCCTGGCTTGAGGCCCTTCCGGCCTCCCTCATGGATGGCCCCTTGCTCCTGCTTCCTAGGAGCCTCTTGACACTCGGAGGCATTCTGATGGGGTCTAGTGTTGATCTCAAGTGAACTCTGTCCTCCTCTGGAAGTCACTTTTCTCATCTGTGAAATGGGGGACAGGGTCAGTGTTCAGACCAAAGGTTCTGCTGTAATAGACATTACTGGGGGGGTCTGCATGGCTCTTGATCACTCCTTACCCCTCCTCCAGGACATTCCAGCCTAGCCTTTGACCTCAGTTCAATCCAACCAGGCCCAAGCAGGCCTTTCCTCCAGAGCTTTTCTAGGGCCTGGCTGTGTGAGCAAGACAAGGTGCTAAACCTCTCTGTGCCTCAGTTGTCTAATTTTTATCTCAGTGGTAAAATGAAAAGGATGAAAATGGACCTCATTAACTCATTAAATATTTATTAAGCACCTGCCATGTGACAGGCCCCCTAATGGGCTATGGGGACCTGGGGATGAAACAAGATGCAGAAGTTCTGCCTTCATGGAACTCGCAGGACTCATGGTGTGGGGGGACTAACATTCTGGGTGAGCCACGGAGCTGGGGGAAGGGACTCCCACCTGGTCATTTGATGGATGGTATTAGAAGAGGAACCTTAAATTCATTTCATGGGCAGGTGGGCCGTACTCACAGAACCAATCCTGAAGAGTCAGACACAACCCTGAGAGGGTCCCAGACCAAGGGCACAGCAAAGGCTTGAGGCGATAGAAGCCTGGCATTTGAGAGAAAGAAAGCATTTCAGACGGGGAAGAGGCTGTGTGGGCCAGAAGTGGGCAACATAGGATCTTGGCAAAGCCACTTGTCTGCACCAAACACTGCCATTTCCACTGAGTGTCAGAGGCCCCCAAAGAAAGTTAGCTGCCAGGGAGGGAAAGCTTATGCTGCAGGGCTGGAGCATGGACTTTGAAAATACATATTTGTGGCTCAAGCGGCTAAGGCGTGAGCCACATACACCTGAGCTGGTGGGTGATTTGGGCCCGCCAAACAACAATGACAGCTGTAATCAAAAAATAGCTGGGCACTGTGGCAGGCACCTGTAGTCCCAGCTACTTGGGAGGCTGAGACAGGAGAATCACTTGAGCCCAGGAATTGGAGGTTGCTGTGAGCTGTAATGCCACAGCACTCTACCCAGGGTGACAGCTTGAGGCTCTGTCTCCAAAAAAAAAAAAAAAAGACAGAAAATACATATTTGTAAAATATTGACATGACTCCTACTTGTCTGGATGACCTTGGGTGATTACCTAACCTCTCTGAGCTAGCAAAGCTAAATGGAAATTTCTTGCTCTTGCTTAGCAGGAAGTTAATACGGAGTGTGTACGGTTACACTTGTGTGGCAGGGCATTGCAGCAGGAACTGGGGTCTGGCTCCACATTTCCTGGGGGATCTGGATCCCACAGGGTGGAGTCAGAACTCCAGAATCATGCTCTCATACGTAGGGATGATTCAGCCCCCTCTCTGCCATTAACACCACTGGCAATGAGCCTAGGCAGGCTTAAAGATAGTTAAGTGACTTATCCAAGACCTCATGGGACCCAGGACCCCTAACTCATTCATTCAACAGACATTATCTAGCACCTACTTTGTGCCAGGCATGATACTGGTGATGGAGGTGCCCCATGAACATGATTGGTTTGACTTTCCTCATACAGAACTAGTGGGCAGGCGGGCCATACTCACAGAACCAGTTAATACACAGAGTGACTTTCAGCATGTGACATATAACAGTGAAAAAAATTAAAAAAAATAAGAGGGATAGGGTGGCTGGCAAGGGCTTTTCTGAGGAGATAATGCTTCAGCTGAATGACAAGAAAGAGTATCCATGAGACTAGAGCAGTCTAGTGGAGGACACAAGGAGGCAGTGTGATGGTGGGCAGGGTCTCCTGGGCTGGGGCAGGAGAGTGGGTTTTTGCCAAAGCCAAACTGAAGAGCTTCATTTGGGACTGTTAAGACTTCCTAGTCTTGGTTCCTCGTCTACCCTGGCTTTGTTTTGTCATTGTTGTTGCTGTTGTTGAGACAGAGTCTCACCCTATGCCCTGAGCAGAGTGCGGTGGCCTCATCATAGCTCACTGCAACTTCAGACTTGGGCTGTGGGCATCCTGCTGCCTCAGGCTCCCGAGTCGTTGGGATTACAAGGCGCTCGCCCCTGTGCCCAGCCGGATTTTTGGTTTTTTGTAGAGTCACAGTGTCACTGTCGCTCAGACAAGTCTCAAACTCCTGAGCTCAGGCAATCCACTGGGATAACAGGTGCCTGGCTCCTCATCTACTTTGGGAGTCCAGGCCATTTGGACATGTCCCTGTCTTGGCATGACCCTAGCAAGGAGGGAGTTGCCTCTCTGGGGAAAGACGTCATTACCTCACCAGCCACTGAGCTTGAGGAAAGAATCCGTAGGGAGCTTCTCACCATCACCATCACCATCGTACCCTTAGGGCTGGGTCTAAGAAGAAAGAAACTTGAATGACTGAGGACTTGGTGGGGGCTAGAAGGGGTCTGGCTTTGGGAACGCACTGTGTTCCTTGCTTTGTGTGAGGGACCACAGAGAAAGACTGAACTTGGACCACTGCTCTGCAGGTGTGCTAAGGCTGGGGTGGGAGAGACAAGGAGCCTTGTGCTCCGGGGAAGCCCCCAAAGGGTAGGGACAAGGCGGCAGGCCTGCTCCCAGCCCCTGACCAGAAGGGAGGAGGAATGGAGGCCTAGAGCACACAGATGTAGAAGATTTGGCTTTGAATCTCCAGCAGGGTAGGCTTGAAGGTTGCTAAGCAGGAGATGGGCACCCTAAGCCTCTGAGAAAAAGGAAAAAGGAGTTTGAAATGGGGGCCAGAGCAGGGGCCAAGGCTGGGGGCAGCACCTACACAGGAAGTGGCTGTGGCTGGGATGGTTAGATGACCTTTCTGGTCAGTCAGTGAAACATTTTTCAAAAAAGTTCTCAGAGAAGCGTGCTCTGCATGTCAGCACAGGCTCACTCTCTTGACTGTTCCACAGCGGGGTCCCTTCAGTGGTTTCTGTCACCATCCCTGGTGCCTCAGAGAAGCCACTTTTGAGATCCCCAAGGGGCCCCATGTGATTCTTCCAGTGTGACACATTTCAGCACCTGCCGAGGCGTAGGCCAAACTGACTGGGATTCGGAGGACACTCTGGCAAGGAAGGCTTCAGGGGGTAAGAACAGGCCATCAGAGCCTGGCTCTGGAGTAAAACTGCCCCAAGTTCGAATCCCGGCTCTGCCCATATCTGCTCCTGCACGATTCAAAGGGGGAAAACAAGCTCAGGTGAAGGTCACAAGGGCATATCATAACAAAATAGTGATATTAAACACAACTCATTTATTCGTTGTTTACCTGAAATTTCATTTTAACTGAGTGTCCTCTATTTTACTTGCTAAAACTAACAACTTGAAACCCAGGGCTGCCTGACCAAAGCTCCTGCTTACTTCCCTACCCACCCTCCAATTACAGAAATGGAGGAACTCAATCATTGTACGGTGGCTCAGACGCCCTCTAGGTCCTCTTCGTCTGCGACCCACCACCCAACCCAGAGCAGAAGCCCGCCAGAGAAGCCTGAGAAAAGGAAATGGGAGTCATGGGAGTCGCGGGAGTTCAGACCCCGCTCCTGGCCGTAGAGGCTCCGCCCCCAGCCCAGAGGCCTAGCGGCCCGCCACGCACGTTCCGCCCCGCCCTGGCCGCGCTGGCCCCGCCCCCGCCTCCGGCTTGCAGCCTCAGGACTCTGCGGCCGCAACGCCGCCTTCTCCCTAGGCATCGAGCTTCTAGCCCGGTCGAACAGGCCCTCGGGCCATGGAGCTCCGACCAGCGAATCGCGAGCCTCTGGCGCCCCCCAACCTGCTCGCCCGGTTAGCACCTGGCCGGGAGAGGGGGTGGTGGAATCTGAAAGGGCGGTGAAAATCACACGTCCTTCCTGCCCCAGGCCTCTCCATTCGTCCTCCGGGTAGGAGGATGGATGCTCTCGGCTTTGTCTGCCCCAGACGGGATAGATGACCTTGAGCCGAGGGCGTCCCCTCCTTGCCTCTTCCCCACCTGCTCAATGGGGATTGGGTGGGCAGGTCTCCCAAAGGATGGGGGACACTGCTGTCTGGTGTTAGCAGACTTTAAGACGTTTGATTCCCCGGCGCCATCTGCCTTGACCCTGGCTGGTACCGCCCTGCCTCAGTTTTCTCCCTAGCGTGGGACTCCCCGCCCCATCCCGGCCCCCTATCTGTTTTATCTCCGTTCAGCTCTGAGTTTCTGGGTCTTGGCAGGTGTCCAGCTCCCACTGCTTTCCCGCCCCAGCCCTGGAGACAGCAGCCCCCGGACTACTAAGGGACGGCGACAGCATGAAGACTCAGGTAAGTGGTGGAAAGAGGAAGGAGGAAAGCTCCCAGGGGATTTAGATGTACTCTCCCCCAGCCTCAGCAGCCTCTCCGCCCCAGGACTCACTGTCACATCTGACCCCACTGCTCCCACCTCAAAGTCCAGCCCTGTTCTTGCAGGCTGTGTGGCCCAGGCAGGTGGCATTCCTCTGAGGTTCAGTGCCTTGCTCTCCTTCCCTGTGGTGTGGAGGTGACAGTACCATGGGGCACCCAGGTGAAGCCTACCTGGGAGTGGGTTATGCTGTGAAAGTTCAGTTGGGCTGCTCTTGTCTTTATTCAGAGCCCCTGGTGTAGGAGAGAGACCTGGATGTTGGGAACAGTTAACCCCACTGTGTGGATCAAGGTCTCTGGTTCCTCATGGTCATGAGAGCAGAAGCCTGGGGCGGCAGGGGCCCCAAATAACAGTCCACACAGAGGAGACTTATTTTTAGAAACTGATACAGCTGTGGGCTGAAAGTGGTGGACCTGGGCCTTGGCAGGATGTGCCGGGGGTGGGGGCTGCTTTCACACTTCTGATTTTCAGAGAGCACTAGCCAGCTGCTAGGTGGTTTCTGAGGGGTAGCTTTACCACTTGTGCCTCAGGCCTAGAAAATTGGAGCCCCGAGAGACATAGGTGGTGACCAGGGTAGCCCAGCACAAAGTGACAGATCCAGGATTCTGTTCCTGGAATTCTGTTCCTAGCCCCTTCTGGAAAGCTAAGTCCCTAGGGCTAGCCCCAGGTTGGACCCAGCCAGGGACCAGAAGGACTGGTTCAGATGCCCTTTGGCACAAGGTTTCTGCAGGTGGAAGACTCTGGGCAACAGCTTTTCAGTTATTGAAACCTCTTCTTGAATGAAACTTCCTTGAATTCCCTTCTACCCTCTGGGCTACTGACCTAGATCAAGATCACCAGCTAGGCCGAGGCCTATAATCCTAGCACTCTGGGAGGCTGAGGCCTATAATCCTAGCACTCTGGGAGGCTGAGGCGGTGGATTGCTTGAACTCACAGATACAAGACCAGCCTGAGTGAGACCCTGTCTCTACTAAAAAGAGAAAAACTGAGGCAAGAGGATGGTTTGAGTCCAAAAGTTGGTGGTTGCTGTGAGCTATGATGATGCAGGCACTCTACCCAGAGTGACAACTTGAAACTCTGTCTCAAAAAAAAAAAAAAAAGATCACTAGCTAGGGGGATAGCCACTGAGTCAGCTGGGGGTGGGATGGAGACGGGGTCATCCCAGGTGGTTCTGATCCATGACCTGAAGGGGTTGATAACCCTTCTGAGGTGCCACTTTCCTGTCCTCATGTGCACAGCACTTTAGAGCATACAGAACATTTCCACCACTGTCCTCACTGTAAGGTCACACCATGGGCATTATCAGCCTTAGTTTGAAGAGGAGGAAATAAGCCCAGAGAGAGGGAGAGTCATACCCAAGGCATAGCACCCAGGCTTCTGATTAAGCACATGAGTTTCCTTGCATGTGGCCTTCAGCCACACACTTCACCCCAAGTTGGTTTCCTTGTCTAGTATATGGGAATAATGAGAGTACTGTCTTCAGAACTAGCAGATGCAGATCCTGGAGCCTCCGAGTACAGCTTGGTTAATGAAGAATAGGGATGATTCTGCTGCTGTTCTAAGAGTGGCTAAAGTGGGGTCCAGATCCAGGAGGCCAGGTGCAGCCTCTGCTGAGGCTCCTGGGCGTCCCCCTTCCCACATACACATCTCCCTGACTGCTGTCTCACTCAGGGCCGGCTCCTGCTCATCCTCCTGTGCTCCTTGGTCTTCTCTGCTGTCTACATCATCTTATGCTGTTGGGCCTGTCTGCCCCTCTGCCTAGCCACCTGCCTGGACCACCACTTCCCTCCTGGCTCGAGGCCTACCATTCCAGGGCCTCTGCACTTCAGTGGCTATAGCAGTGTGCCTGATGGGAAGGTGAGTTGGCTAGGCGCCATGTGAGGGGCAGCCCTGGTGGGGGTAGCCCTGGCCAAGGCTGTGGGATGCTACCCCAGATCTAGGGGTAGTGAGAGCTAAATATGTGCCCAGCCAACCTGGACCCTGAGCTTGGCCCCTTTGCTCACCATCTGGGTAACTGAGGCCAGCTACTTCGCCTCTCTGAGGACTAAGTTCTGGGAGAAAATATTGTCTGTCTGCTTCATCTGGGTATTGGGGGTAAGAGGATGAATTTGAAAGGATGGCTGCCACCTGGTACTCCCAGTGTGGTGGCATAGACAGCACAGATGCAGTGAGGTGTGATTTGTGCATTCTGTGCTTTGTCCCATTCATCTCTCTGTATACGATCTGTTCAGCAACCCTGTACTTGGCACCTGCCATGTGCCCAGCCTCTTGCCAATGGCTACTGAGGTTACGACATGGCAGGCACAGCCCGTGCCCTGTGGCTACCACCTCATGATCGCTCTGCCTAGCATGGTCACCCCTGCCCCACCTGGCAAATTTCTCATCCAGTGAGTGCTCTTAGAGGTGTCTGTATCAATGCAGATTGTTGTAGGCTCCAAGTATGAGTTCAATGGCACTGTTAGAGGCATTCATAGGAGGCTATTTAGGAACACTGGCTTGGAGGAGATGCGTTTCTTCATCCTTCCGAGTCTCTGTTGCCTCCTTATCTGTCAAAGACAATCCTCTGTGAAGTTGCTATGAAGATTCATCTGGGTAATTCATGGACAGTATACAGAACGGACACTGTATAAATATTTGATGAAGAAACCGAAACAACTAAGGGGCTCAAACTCTCATGTGTCCCAGAATGACCAAGCAGACGAATGTCTGGGTAGGCTGGATGGACTCTGTCCCATCTGCTACATGGTGGCCAGTGTTAACTTCAGACATAACAGACCCTCACAGGGATGTGAAGGGCCGGTCCCTCTGTTGTTTTTTTTTTTTCTTTAAGAGAAGAAGGCAGGGGCAGTACCTGTGGCTCAAGGAGTAGGGCACCAGCCCCATATACCAAAGGTGGTGGGTTCAAACCAGGCCCCAGCCAAAAACTGCAAAAAAAAAAAAATTAATAAATAAAATAAAAGTTCCCATTTAAAAAAAAAGAGAGAGAGAGAGAGAGAGAGAGAAGAAGGCAATCCAGAATTCGAATGTCAAAATGGCCAAACTTTTTTTTTTTTTTTTTGATACGGAGTCTCACTTTGTCACCCTCTATAGAGTGCTATGGTGTCACAGCTCACAGCAACCTCAAACTCTTGGAATTAAATTATTTTCTTGCCTCAGCCTCCCAAGTAGCTGGGACTACAGGCACCTTCAACAACAACCAGCTATTTTGTTGTTGTTGTTGTTGCAGTTGTTGTTTAGTAGGCCCTGGCCGGGTTTGAACCTGCCACCCTTGGTGTATGTGGCTGGCACCCTAACCACTGAGCTACGGGTGCCAAGCCATAAGTCTTGTTCTTTTTAGTTGTGGTGTGGAAAATGGGCCAACAAATCTCTAAATTTGCATCATATCAGATATAAAAATGTCCCTGAGTGGGATATGACAGTGTGCTTTTTATTAGCTTTTTATTTTATTACTGTCTCTGCCACCTTTCTGTGACTCTGTAAACCTGGGTTCTTTCAGAGGAGCACAGAGTTGTGGAGTGAGGGGCACATATTTCTCTGGCAAATCAGACTCCTGACACCAGTGGATATTTGCAGGCCTTTTTCTCAGCTTCTGCCTCTAGGGGGAATGAGTTGGGGTAGGGCCCTCTCTGCCCTAGGACTGTGTAGATCACTCTCCAGGCATCTAGAAAAACTTCATCAGCTTTACTGAGGTATAATTTACATACAACAAAATTTGCCAATTTTAAATGCACATTTCAGTAAGTTTGGACAAATTTATATGATAGTGTAACAACCACAACTGTCATGAAAATAACTTAAAAAAAAATTTCTTTTTCAAGACAGAGTCTTACTGTGTCACCCTGGGTAGAGTGCTGTGGCATCATAGTTCACAGCAACCTCAAACTCTTGGATTCAAGGGATCCTCTTGCCTTAGCCTCCAGAGAAGCTGGGACTACAGGTGCCCAGCACCATGCTTAGCTAGTTTTTTTCTATTTTAGTAGAGATGGGGGTCTCGCTCTTGCTCAGGCTAGTCTCAAACTCCTGAGCTCAAGCAAACCACCCACACCTGCCTCAGCCTCCCAGAAGGCTAGGATTACAGGCATGGGCTACCGTGCCTTGCCATGAAAATAACTCTTCTGTCACACCTCAAAGTTCTCCTGTGCCCTTTTGCAGCCCTCTCTGAACAGATTTTCAGAAGGTTTTGTTTTTGTTTTTTGTTTTTTCTTTTTTTCTTTTTTTTTCTTTTTTTCAGATCTGTACTGTGTGCTAGATTTTCAGGAGTTTTGATAGAAGATTACTGACTTTCACAGGGGAAATATATGTAATATGCTCCATGAAATTGGGGTAGGGGCTTGGCACCTGTAGCTCAGTGAGTAGGGCACTGGCCACGTACACTGAACCTGGTGGGTTTGAGCTCTGTCTGGGCCTGCTGAACAATGACAACTGCAACCAAAAGATAGCTGGGCATTGTAGCAAGCACCTGTAGTCCCAGCTACTTGGGAGGCTGAGGCAGGAGAATCGCTTGAGCCCAAGAGTTTGAGGTTGCTGAGAGCTGTGATGCTACAGTACTCTACAGAGGGTATTATAATGAGACTCAGTCTCAAAAAATAAAGAAAAGACATTGGGGCAGGGTTTTCCCATTGTAAAGAACACCTCTGTCCTCCAGCCCCAGGCTCCTTGGCAGCCTGTCCATGCTCTTTCTAACTCCCTCACTTGTGTTCTACCAGCTCCTTACCATCTCCAGACACTTCTCACTGAATCCTCACAATTGGTGCATGTAAATGCTGTTTTCACCCCCATTTTATAGATGAGGGAGTTGAGTCTCACAGAGGCTAAGAGGCCACACCGGAAGGGACAGAGCAGGGATTCAGGCTCACGACCAGAGAGTCTGAAGGCTTTCATGGACTCTGAACACCCTGCTCTTAGAAACTGGGGACGGTGTGGGTGGGGCTCTGGCAGAGGAGGGCGTGGCCTTGGAGTGATTCTGAAGAGCTGAGACTTGTGGTTACTTAACAAACACTTAAATGACTTCCAGTCTGTGTCAGGCTATTCTAAGTGTTTTATAAATATTTGTTTATGTAATCCTCAAAAGGGCCCATAATATAGGGACTATTAGGGCCCCAGAAATGGCAGCAGGGATTAGGACCTGTGGCTGATAAGGAAGGCAAGGCTCTTGAGTACAGAATCTGAGCTCTGCCCCTTACTGTCAGTGTGACCCTGAGAAAGTCACCCCACCTTCCTAGCTTGCAAAATGGGTTAATAATACACAGTCCTTCGAGCTGATCTCTGATCAAGCAAAGTCCGCGCAGGGGTTTCTAGGAGAGGCGCTGGGGGCAGAAGCCGTGTTCCCACACCTCCCTCTCCCCCCTCCCCCCTTCCTGCAGCCACTGGTCCGGGAGCAGTGCCGCAGCTGTGCCGTCGTGTCCAGCTCCGGCCAGATGCTGGGCTCGGGCCTGGGCACCAAGATCGACAGTGCTGAGTGCGTGCTTCGCATGAACCAGGCACCTACTGCGGGCTTTGAGGCGGATGTGGGCCGTCGCAGCACCCTGCGCGTCATCTCGCACACCACTGTGCCGCTGCTGCTGCGTAACTACTCGCACTACTTCCAGCAGGCCCAAGACACCCTCTACATGGTGTGGGGCCAGGGCAGGCACATGGACCGGGCCCTCGGTGGCCGCACCTACCGCACCCTGTTGCAGCTCACCAAGATGTACCCAGGCCTGCAGGTGTACACCTTCACTGAGCGTATGATGGCCTACTGCGACCAGATCTTCCAGGACGAGACGGGCAAGAACCGGTGAGCCTGGGGCCTGCCTGCCTGCAGAGTTCTTCCTGGCGCTTGGGGAAGGGCAGTGATGGAGCAGACAGGTCCTGCCTTCTCATGGGGCGGATCTAGAATCCCAAATGGTGGTGAGGGAGATTGGGTGATTCTCCTGCCTCAGCCTCCCAAGTAGCTTGGACTATAGCACCTAATGGAGAGCACTGGCCAGAATGGGGAGGGCTCCGTAAGCAGTGCCTTTTTGTTTTTGTTTTTTGTTTGTTTTTGTTTTTGTTTTTTTTTAGAGACAGAGTCACTTTATTGCCCTCCATAGAGTGCTGTGGTGTCACATCTCACAGCAACCTCCAACTCCTGGGCTTAGGCGATTGTCTTGCCTCAGAAGCCCCAGTAGCTGGGACTATAGGTGCCCACCAGAACATCGGGCTATTTTTATGTTGCAGTTTGTCCAGGGCCAGGTTCGAACCTACCACCCTTGGTATTTGGGGCCAGTGCCCTACCCACTGAGCCACAGACATCACCCCAAGCACTGCCTTTTGGAAGGGATGCTTTGAGATCTGACTTGGTTTCTGACATCCCTTCCAGATAATCAAAGTATCAGTTACAGCAATAACAGGTCTCTTCATGCACCAGGCATTGGTTTAAGCCCTATGCATTCAAGGCCTCGTTTTATCCCATACCCAAGAAACACCCTGACCTCTGCTGGCCCCTCTTACACACCCTTGCTTCTCCCCCAACCTCCAGAACTCAGGAAATGGAACCATCCATCTTGGCATTTTAGCTAAAAACTTGGGCTGAGCCCCTGACACCTCTTGTACTGTTATCTGCCATAGGCCGTGGCCCTGGGTGCCACCTAGATCAAAGCCATTATCCTCTCCTGCCCTCTAAGCAGCCCCTGGCTGGTCTCCCTGCTACCTCCCTTGGCCTTGCCATCTGAGTTCTTCAACTGCAATGAATTCAGCAGCTTTGCACCTCAGGGAGAATGAAGTCCCATTTTCCCACCTCCTCCCCTCCTGTGGCCTGCAAGTCTGTATGATCCACCCCTGCCTGCCCCTGTGGTCTCGCCTGCTTCATTCACGTGGTTCCAGTCATATTGGCCTTCTGGGGCTTCTGAGAGACCCATGCTTATTTCTACCTGGAGGACTTTGCGCATGCCATTCCCTCTGCCTGGAATGGGTGTTCTCCCTTATGATCTCATGACTGCCTCCTCTTCTCAGATCCAGGTGAAATGTCACCTCTTCAGGGAAGCCCTCCCTGGCTATTCCATCTAAAGGCCCACCTCCTGCCCTGACATTCTTTGTCCTATTTCTTTGTTTCCTTGTCTTGGCAGTAGGTATCTCCTTCCCTTGGGAATGTTATCACCAGGTGTGGGGGGTCCAGGGCAAGCACAGGGCATGGGAGGTATGAGTTTGAATGGATAAGCCAACTCATGTCCCCTCTAGGGAGGTCAAGATGGGCGGCCCTCAGTTGGAAGGGTATCCAGTGCTGCTGCTCCAGAGAGCTGAGGCCTGGGACCACACGGCCCCTGACTACAAGTGGGGCAGTAGAGGCTGTGGGGCAGGGCTGGCCTGACATTGTTTCTCATAACTATCTAGAATTTTCCTTATTTCACAGATAGATCATGAGGCTCAGAGAGGTTAACAAGCAAATCTGGTGCCCAACAGCAGAGTCAGGGTTTGAATGGAAGACTGTTTTGAAGACCAAACCCCCCAACTTTCAATTACTGTGCTGTGCTGTCTCCCCAGGCCTGGTCCCTTAGATGAGGAAAGGATGTGGCCAGAGCCCCCACACCCATCACCCAGGAGTTTGCTCAGGCCCTGCAAAGCACAGCTTGGCTTAAGCCTTATTGGGCCGATGGGGAGCTGACCAGGCCTAGGTTTATGGCTAGGTCTACCTTTCGGCGCCTGATGCCTTGGGCTGACTCTGTCTGCACCCTGCTTACCCTGGGCATCTTCTGTACAGGTTGAGGTGAGGGATCCTTGGCTAGGAAGTACCAAGTGCCACTTCCCTGAGAGGGCTAAGGCCTGAGGCTGCCATGAGGCCCCTTGCTCCATGTTGGGTGTTGGGGATGAGCACGCTGACGGTGTCCCTCCACCCTCCACCCTCACCCTCAGGAGGCAGTCAGGCTCCTTTCTCAGCACCGGCTGGTTCACCATGATCCTTGCCCTGGAGTTGTGTGAGGAGATCGTGGTCTATGGAATGGTCAGCGGCAGCTACTGCAGGTCAGACCAGCCAGGCCGTGGGCTGGAGGGGAGGTGGGGAGGGCCATGGGCCCCTGCCCAGGCCTAAAGCCAGAGGACTTAGGAGCTATGGGGGCATGGAGTGTGTGGGCTTCACGGTGGGAAGCTGAGGCGGCAGGCCTTGGGAAGGAGCTCAGTCCCTGGAAGGGGCTCCCATACCCATGCCAGCACTGCGGGTGTGGTCTCCGGCCAGTCATACCACCCCCCAAGAGCCTCCACCTCCTCATGTGTAAAATAGGGGAAAGAACGGTGGCTTCCTTAGATGGTTGCTGAAACACCAAGGGAGAGAATAATCTACAAAAGTGCTCACCACAAATCAGGGCATATGAGTGATCTACTACATATAAGTTTCTACATTTGATAATATTTTGTCATCGTAACATCAAGTTCAGATATGGTTATGGTATTAAAATGTTATTATATTTCAATATTATTATAACTAATGAATTCAGAAAAGGTCCCACGTTTTCACCTCATGTCCTTTGGCTTGTTGTGTACACGGGTGAGATGGCAGTGTGTGTATGCCCGTTGTGGCCTTGGCCTCACCGCTGGCCTTTGTGATGCTGATAGGAAGGTGGGAATGTAGGGCTGGTGGCTCTGTGCCATGGAAGCCCAGTACCAGCAGGGTGCTTTGCAGCCTCACCTTTTGACTTTATACTCTCATCCTGAAAGGTGGGTGTCACCATCTCCATTTCACAGGTGGGCTTTTGAGGCTCATGGGGCACATGTCTCTCCCAGAGTCACCCAGCTTGCAAGAGGCAGAGCTGGGGCTTGAACCCTGGCTGGGGGGATCTGAGGGCTGCACTGCTCCTCCTGTCTGTCCTGGGACCCGGCATGGGTCTCTGAGGTGGTGGCAGGTTCTGGGGCAGGTGGGCGGGTTTTCTACCTGTCCCACAGCAGCGCTGCTCCCCACCCCTTAGGGAGAAGAGCCACCCCTCGGTGCCTTACCACTACTTCGAGAAGGGCCGGCTGGATGAGTGTCAGATGTACCTGGCACATGAGCAAGCACCCCGAAGTGCCCACCGCTTCATCACTGAGAAGGCTGTTTTCTCCCGCTGGGCCAAGAAGAGGCCCATCGTGTTCGCCCACCCATCCTGGAAGACTGAGTGGCCCTGACACCTGGCCAGCTGCCTCGCCTTCTCTAGGCCTCTGTCCCATCCTAGGCCAGTCACTATACTCCATTGAAAACATTTATCTTGTGGATCCTGCCTCCTACCACATGCCCGAGTGGACCTAGGTTTCTTTTTGCCCTGCCCTGAGAACACCTGGAGCCATCTCGGACCTCATGACTTGAAGGGGAATGAAAGGGGGTGCCCTCGTCTCTACTCCCCAAGCAATCTATAGCACTTTGAGGTTCATCCCACCTCCTGGTCAATCAAGTGGCCTTTGACCCTGGGGCTCATGGCCCACCACTCACCAGCATCATGACTTTGTGCCAGTCTCTGTCCTCCCCTTCCCAGCTGCCTTTGGTGCCACACTTCTCAGGCCAGTTCCCTGGCTGGGGCAGTGATAGCCTGGGGTCTGCTGGTTGAACAGGCCTTTGAGCCTGACTGCCAAGGCCATATCAGGAGCGTACGGGTAAAAGCGTGTTTTTTGGACACTGTCTCTAGTGTGATGGGGGTGGGGTGGGGGGTGGGGCTTCTGTCCCTATCATAATCCCATAACCTCTTGACTCCATGCCCTGAGGCTCTTCCCCAGCAACTACCTGCTAGTGGGGGTACCAACCCAGCTCCCCTCTCCAGCATGTTAGGGCTTCTCTGAGGTCTGGCCCCTTGGCTGCTCTGGCCAGGAAACTGACAAGTCAGAGGCTTCTTTGGGAACCACAGCTCTGCACCCGGTGGTAGGAGGGCCAGGACCTTAGAGGAAACAACTTGGTGGGAAGGAAATTCCTGCACTTCATGTTAATGTGGCCAAATTCCAAAGACATTTATCAGTTAAATTCCATATTAATTCTGGGGTTGGTCTCTCTGCAAAACAGGAAGGTGGAGAGCAGCCCTGGTTAGGGGCTGCCCTGAAGTGAGTCGGTCTCTGGCTCAGCCCCCAGGCCTAAGGCTTTCTTTTGCTGCTCCTTTACCCTTTCTGCACCTGATTTTGGTTTCTATGAATAAGGGTGTGCAGCCACTCTGGGAGGGGAGCGTGTGTCAGCCCATTTTACAGATGAATTGAGGCTACTCAGCTAAAGTCAGACAGCCATGGAGTGGCTGAGCCAGGGTGCAATCTCAGGTCTGTGGCCTGTGCCCATGGCCTGGAGGGAGCCCACAAGGCCTTGACCCATGCTCTGACCTCTCCTTCCTTTCCCTGGAGACCAGAAGACTAATGGAGCACTGGGCCCCAGTGCTGTCAGCTGGGATGGAGCCAGAGTTCTAGCTCCCAGCTCCAGGGGGTCAGGGCCCCATGCTTAGCTCAGTGCTCTGCTGTTGCCAACTTGGAATTCCTAATTTTTGTTAACCAGGGGCCTTGCATTTTCATTTTGCACAGAACCTCATATATGATGTAACCAGTCCTACCATGAGAGCCTGGGTGACCCGGTGCTCTCTTGCTCTCGCTCTGGCCTTCTCAGGAGCTGCTGGAGACCTGGCACTGGGCCCACAGCACTGCCTTTGTTCCCTGCCTCCCTTACCCAGTGCCAGGCAGGCCCAGGAGGCTCTGTAGGCATGGGAAGAGTGAGGAGAGTCCTGAGTTGGTGAAGCAGGAGCTGGCTGTACTGACCACAGCTGCTGGCTGGTGCTGGCCAGGCTCTGAGAGGTGTTGGGTCAATGTAAGGGTGGGTATGACTTGGCAGGCAGGGGAGCATGTTGGGGGTTCCAGGCTCAGAGAGATGGTCTTGGAGTCAGCCAGGTCCTCCTTCTGGTACCATTTCCTGCCACGGGCCTCTGGCAGATTGGTGCCTATTGCTGGGCCTCAATTCCCTCATCTATAAAAGGTTAAAATAATTCCCACCTCATGGATTGTACAGATTCAGAGACAATGGACTGTTCTGGGCTTAGGACATGATTGGCACTTGATATGTGGCGCCATCATTTTTAATGAGGTCATTTGCCCTCTCCTGGCTTCGCCCTGTCTCAGAGGTAACAGGCAGGAAGCCCTCTCATCACATGGCCTCATCTGGGGTGTCCAGGCCCCAGAGCCTGCTGGTCCTGGTGGGAATGCAGTTCAGCCCCCTCCTGGAAGGTTGCTTCCTTTTCCTCCTTCATCTCTCACTCCTGGGAACACTCGCCCAGCCCTTGGACCCAGGACACAGAAGCTCCTCTGTCTGGCCCTGCCCCCAGTGGGGTGTTACTTCTAGGTTGGGCTAAATAGTGTGTCTTTCTGGGAATGGTGACCTGGCAGGAGTGATGCATCAGCCACTTTTCCTTAAGCAGACCTAATGGGTCTGGTGGCTGGTCCAGGGTCAGTGGAGGGTTCTAACCTCCTGACAAGGAAACTTAGGACTTTCTGCCTTTGCCACAGTAGGCCATGCTGCTGGGAAGTGAGTAGGGGATGGGAACCTCCTTGTAGTTCTGGGGAGCAACTTGATGTGCAGCCTCTCTTTGGGCCTCTGTTTTTCTATCCACACTCTGGTTCCTTTGCCACTCAGTAGACTTGCTGGGGACCTGCCTGCTTCCCCCTGAACCCAGTGGGAAGCCAGGTGGGCCTGGAGGCCGCATAAGTGGCCCCTTCCTCAGAAGGGTCTTGGGGCCAGGCCAGGAGCTTATGCTCAAACCTTACATAGGCAGGTGAGGAAAGGAACATGAGGCCTTCTGAGTACCAGTGTCCAGTGTCTTATGTCACCTGGGCCAGTCAAACCACTGCAGTCTCTGTGGGGAGTCCAGATATTGGGAACATGGCCATTTAGCAGCTCCTGTGTGAGGCCCCCACCTGCCTTTGCCTTCACTGGCCTGTCCTCCACATTAAGAGAGATAGGAGTTCCCAGGCCTACCCTGCCCAGGACCTGCTGGGTAGCTTGAGCAAGTTCTGTCCTCTCTCTGGGCCTTAATTTTGGTTTCTGTGGATTAGGAGCTGGGCAGGAGGTGAGATTTCTTAAGACTCTCCAGAACACTGTGGAAGGGAAAAATCATAACAGCTTGAAGAAGTTTCCTAAGGGGCAAGAAGGGAAGGTCACACGCAGGACCTTGGGGCACACCTACTCATGGGGCAAGAAGGATTGAAGCAGAGGTCAGCTCCTCCAGGCCACGGGAAAGTGGCTGGAAGGAAGGATCATAGGATTGGCCACAGTCACCATTTCTTGGGACTTAGTAAGGGAAGCCATCCCTAAAGCAGATCCTGGACCCAGAGTCATGGCAGCCTGAGGGGTAGCTCCAGGTCCAGATTTGGCCCAGGGGCTGGGCTGAATTACCCCTCTCTCACTTGAAGGTGTTGTGTGACCTGAGACTCGAACGAGCAGAAGCTTTGCTGTAGGTGTAAAACTCGCTCCTGTAATTATTAAGTCAAGAAACAGACTATACACTGATATGGCGTATAGCAAAGTTTT
>CAUYPK010164267.1:0-14294 GCA_963574355.1 Loris lydekkerianus
AGGGAAATCCACCCGCCTGAGCTTCCTACAGTCCTAGAATTACAGGGTGGACCCACTTGACCCTGCCATTCCTTTTTTTTTATTTTTTTTTTGAGAAAGAGTCTCACTCAGTCTTACTGGGGTAGAATGCCATGGCATCATCATAGCTCACAGCAACCTCAAACTCCTGGCTCAAGTGATCCTTCTGCCTCAGACTCCTGAGTAGCTTAGATACAGGTATTGTGGCAGGTACCTGTAGCTACTCCACCAGGATAAAAATACATGGACTTATTTAGCTTATTATCTGATATGCTCATTACAGTGTGAGCTAAATAAGTCCATGTATTTTTATCCTGGTGGAGTAGCTACAGGTACCTGCCACAACACCTGGCTAATTTTTCTATTTTTAGTAGAGGTGAGTGTTTCACTCCTGCTCAGGCTGGTCTTGAACTCCTGAGCTCAAGCAATCCACTTGCCTCAACCTCCCAAAGTGCTGGAATTATAGGCCTGAGCCACTGCACCTGGCCTACAGATTTTTCTTTATACGTTACAAAGTTATACAATATCTCCTCATTTGAAAGTGGCTATATCAGCTTGGTGCCTATAGCTCAGTGGTTAGGGTGCTGGCCACATACACGGGGGGCTGGTGGGTCGAACCCAGCCTGAACCTGCTAACCAATAATGGTAGACTCTGTCTCTAAAAAAACAAAAGAAAAATAGTATTTACAGTTTGAGAAGTAGCATTTAAAGTTTTTGTCATATCGTATGTCATTTTGTTAATCTGAATTTTTTTTTTTTTTTTTTTGAGACAGAGCCTCAAGCTGTCACCCTAGGTAGGGTGCTGTGGCATCACAGCTTACAGCAACCTCCAACTCCTGGGCTCAAGCAATTCTCCTGCCTCCGCCTCCCAAGTAGCTGTACTGCAGGACTACAGGCGCCTGCCACAAGGCTGGCTATTTTTTGGTTGCAGCCCTCATTGTTGTTTGGCGGGCCTGGGCTGGATTTGAACCCGCCAGTTCAGGTGTATGTGGCTGGTGCTTTAGCCGCTTGAGCCACAGGCGCCAAGCCTGTTAATCTGAATTTTAGATTGGCACCACAAAAGTGGATAAGCAGACATATTTACAGGAATAAATATGTGAACATTACTGTGACAAGTAGTGGGCAGGTGCATACTTATTAGGCACATTGAGAGGGTATTGTTGATTTCTGTACAGGGCAGGAAAGGTGTGAGGCACCCCATAGTGCAGGGCTTACCGGCACTGTTAGGCGTAAGAGTAAGCTGCCAAGGAAATGGTTTCTCTTTCATGAACCCATTGGCAGCTTGAGATGTGTGATAGCATGAGACAGGTGGTTGTTTGATCACATAGGAGACCTAAATTTCTAGGAGGCTGATAATTAATGTAACATCCTATAAAGTTAATGTGAGAATCACTTGGGGTGAGTGCCTCCAATTTTAAAGAAAACATTCCTTGGTCTTTTGTCATGGTAATGGTCCCTCACTTATATATGTCTGTATAGGCTATGCTCTTATTTATGTTTTTAAGGAAAGTTATATTTTTAGAAGAGTTCTGGGGGTCCCCTTATCCCTATTAAACAAGATGTGAACACGTGTTTTACATAGGTTTCCCCTGTTATGCAAAAATCTGATACGCTCATTACAGTGTGAGCTAAATAAGTCCATGTATTTTTATCCTGGTGGAAAAGCAGAATGTCCACATTTTGAGAAATTAGTATAGTTTAAGTTAAGCTAAGAAGATGAAGGATGCATCACTTTACCTGGAATTTGGGGCCCTCTCTCTCCTCTATGGCTCACGAGTCCTGGTCAGGTGTTGAGCCTTTACTGAGGGACATGGTTACCTTTTATTGTGGAGCAAACTTCTGGTCAGTCCTTGGGGAGCTCTTTGACATGTCATCTTTTCTCCTTCGGGAGCTCCCTCCCTAGAATCCCACTTAGGGTGCTTCTAAAATAACCCATGTTTGTAAGACACAGGACCACATCTGTCTGTTTCTGTCAGAAAGTTTCTGGGTGCTGGGTGCTGTGGCTCATGTCTGTAATCCCTGCACTCTGGGAGGCCAGGAGTATACATATGAACTATCTTTTGACATGCTTACGTCCTCTGTTTTTGTCCTAAATGTTCTTTCTTTCTTTCTTTTTTAGCTGGCCCAGGCTGGGTTCGAACCCGCCAGCCTCCGTGTATGTGGCTGGCACTCTACCCACTGAGCTATGGGCGCCACCCTAAATTTGCTTTCTTAAAGCACCAATTACTTTAGGATAAAAACTTTCACATAAAATTTCTTCTTATAGAAAATTATTTTCTTTCTAGCTTGGCGCCTGTGGCTCAAGCAGCTAAGGCACCAGCCACATACACCTGAGCTGGTGGCTTCGAATCCAGCCCAGGCCCGCCAAACAACAATAATGGCTGCAACCAAAAAATAGCCGGGTGTTGTGGCAGGCACCTGTAGTCCCAGCTACTTGGGAGGCGGAGGCAGGAGGATCACTTGAGCCCAGGAGTTGGAGGTTGCTGTGAGCTGTGATGCCATAGCACTCTACCCAGGGTGACAGCTTGAGGCTCTGTCTCAAAAATATATATATATATATTTTCTTTCCTTTTATCTTGCTTACCAAAAGTATATCTTCATGCTCATATCTTTCGACACATGTCTCTCTGCCCTACTTACTGGTTCCATTTACTTTAAGTCCAGAAAAAGGAAAAAGCAAGCTTGTATATAAAGTTTCAGTTAAGCTTTTCCAAGAGTCTGAGAAAGGGAGCCTGCAATGTTAAAGGAGTTAGGTGTTTAACTTAACCTTGAGATTCTGTTGTAACGGGGAGAGAGTAATTGGACTTGATCTCCCAGCTGGCCGAGAAGCTGTGAAGTATTTAAGGCGTTGTATTTTACTTTCTACTCCAAAGATGCAGATAGGAGAGGAAAACAGAGGTCCTAAAAATTTAGGGAGAGCAGAGGAAGTGGCCCTGGCATTATTGAAATAAGCTTGTTTACCTGTAATACAGAGAGAGTTACCTCAGGCTCTCAGTGTGACAAAGTTGGGCTTCTTCTGAGGCTGGGGTCTGTCCTAGAGGGTCTATGGGTGTGGAGGATGCCACTCAGGTGGGCTCCACCTGTTCTAGGCCTGAGCTCTGCTCCCTGGTGCGTTTCTCTCCAGGGACCTAACTGGAGCAGAGGAAGTAGGGTGCAGCCCCCAGAGCAGGGCACAGTCTTGGTGTCTTCTTGCCTGAGCCTCCAGGGTACCTCTGTCCCTGAAAAATTTCTACTATAATTTTAGCCACCATTTGAAAAGCTTCTTTCTCCTCTCCAGGCCTGCTGTTGGCCCTGTCTCCTCTCTCCCTTCTCTCTCTCTGTTTTTTTTTTTTCAGACAGAGTCTCAAGCTGTCACCCTAGGTAGCTCACAGCAACCTCAAACTCTTGAACTTAAGCGTTTCTCTTTCCTCAGCCTCCCAAGTAGCTGGGACTACAGGTGCCCGCCACAACACCTGGCTATTTTTTGGTGGTAGTTGTCATTGTTGTTTGGCAGGCCCAGGCTGGATTCAAACCTGCCAGCTCTAGTGTATGTGGCTGGCACCCTAGCCACTTGAGCTACAGGTGCTGGGCCTCTCTATTTTTGTTTGAGACAGAATCTCACTATGTTGCCCTCTGTAGAGTGTGGTGCTGTCACAGCTCACAGCAACCTCAAACTCTTGGGCTTATGTGATTTTCTTGCCTCAGCCTCCCAAGTAGCTGGGACTACAGGCGCCCACCACAACACCTGGCTATTTTTTGGTTGTAGTTGTCATTGTTGGAGTATGTGGCCAGCACTCTAACCACTGAGCTACAGGCACTGAGCCCCTTCTCTCTCTCTCTCTCTCTCTCCAGTTATCAGACTGCTGAAGGCCAGGTTTGAAATTCTGTTTGTGGAATTGTTTGAGGGCCTTTATAAGCTTTTGGAGTTTATGCAAAATATCAGGGTCCAACTGGGAGATGAAGTGCATTGCCAGGATAGATTGTCTTTCCTTAGTGTCAGAATCTAAATTGGGAAGGAGGGAATCGAAAAAGACACTTTATCTGGAAAGTGAAGACAGTGAGAGCAAGAAGAATGTAGATCAAAAAGTCGAGCAGGGCGGTGCCTGTGGCTCAAAGGGGTAGGGCGCTGGCCCCATACGCCGGAGGTGGTGGGTTCAAACCTGGCCCCCGGCCAAAAACTGCAAAAAAATAATAATAAAAATAAAAATCAGCATGGGTTCTTATTAAAAAAAAAAAAAAAAAAAAAAAGTCTAGCATACTTGGTTGGGTGTGGTGGCTTACCCTTGCATTTAGGAGGCTTAGGCGGGTGGATTGCCTGGGCTCACAGGTTCAAGACCAGACTGAGCAAGTGTGAGAACCTCCTCTCCTCCCCCCAAAAAAACATAGCCAGGCGTTGTGGCAGGTGCCTGTAGTCCCAGCTACTTGGGAGTCTGAGGCAAGAGGATCACTTGTTGCTGTGAGCTAAGACAGCACTCTACCAAGGGTGACGAAGTGAGACTCTGTCTCAAAAAAAAATAAAAGTACAGCAAGTTTAAACTTCAGCAGGGCATAAAGTAGAAAGAAAGCATTGAAAATAAAAGTAGGGCGATGCCTGTGGCTCAGTGAATAGGGCACTGGCCCCATATACCGAGGGTGGTGGGTTCAAACTCGGCTCCAGCCAAACCACAACAAAAAATAGCCGGGCATTGTGGCAGGCGCCAGTGGTCTCAGCTACTTGGGAGGCTGAGGCAAGATAATTGTCTAAGCCCAAGAGCTGGAGGATGCTGTGAGCTGTGACGCCATGGCACTCTACCGAGGGCAAAAAAGTGAGACTATCTCTACAAAAAAAAAGAAGAAGAAGAAGAAAATAAAAGTAAATCAGTGAGTCATACCTCCTCCTGGCTGGCTTTCCAGCCAAATTGAGCTCCTTGATGGTTTCAGATGGGGGTACCAGGTCCAGGCCCACCTCCATTGGATGAGGGGTTAGCTCTTTCTGCTCCCCTTCTGGAGCTAACAGAGCATGGGTGTATTGGTCACATAAGGCTCATTCAACTCAATCACCAGCTAACAGTGATCATCTTCACCCTGAACTATATTTTTCCCTGAGTGGCTGACTTTTCTCCCCCTGTTCTCTAAACCATTAGAAAGGGTGGTGCCCATAAGTCAGTGGGTAGGGTGCTGGCCACATACACTGAGGCTGGCGGGTTCTAATCCGGCCGGGGCAGCTAAAACAACAATGACAACCGCAACAACAACAACAACAACAACAACAACAACAACAACAGCCAGGCATTGTGGCAGCCACCTATAGTCCCAGCTACTTCAAAGCATTCTTACTTTAGATTAAATCTACAGTTAGTCACCATTTTACTAAGAGCACTTCACACACTGGGTCCTTGACAGGCACCATGGTCCTCAGAGTGTCCAGTTTCTTAACTTTGTAACAGAAGACCTTGTGTGTGAATCACAAACTCCCAATGGTGGCACATGGGTTCATCCAGCCCCACCAGGACCTGTCTGGGGGTGCCCTGTATGTAAAGGTTATTCAGGTTAATAGTGGTTGCTGTCAATGGGACACTGAACAAACGTGGGAAAGCTGTTTAAGGTATTGTGCTTTAAAGTTCCTTAATTTAGCCAGTCTGACAATAAGCTGAGCGTAATGAAGAGTTACTTAGACTGACTTTTGAATATAATCTTCCAGGTTAAGTCAATACAAATGAGTTAACTCTTTTTATGCCAATTCTCAGGAGCTTCTTTTCCAAAAGTAAGATCAGGTAACCAAAGCAATTCTTATCCCAAGTAGGTACAGCACATTTTTCCATTCTCTCAGCTTCCTCTTACTGTCTTTCTTCTTCACAAACTAGAAGTCTGTAGCCTAAGTGTTTTGTTTGGCATGTAGTACTTTATTTTTGTAGTGACAGAGTCTCACTTTATCGCCCTTGGTGGGGTGCTATGACATCACAGCTCACAGCAACCTCCAACTCCTGGGCTCAGGCGATTCTCTTGCCTACAGGCGCCTGCCACGCCTGGCTATTTTGTTGTTGTTGCTTGGTCGGGGTCAGGTTTGAACCTGCCACCCTCGGTATATGGGGCTGGTGCCCTACCCACTGAGCCACAGGTGGCGCCCGGCATGTAGTATTTTAAAAGTATTAATTAGTGGCCAATATTTAGAAGGAAAGATTTTATAGCACTATTAAAAAATGGATTTCTTGGGGGGGGGGAGAGAGATTTGCTTTCCTAAATGGCAACACTAGAGGTGAGTAGTGGCTATTCCTGGACAGGTGGGCTAGGTGCTGTCCATTTCACCTAGGTTTCCCACCAATTCTGCTTTACTCATTAATGTACCATTAGTGTTCCATTTGTGTTGGTCATTCCTGCTCAATAGCTTATGTCTCCTAGCCATTGGAGCCATAACGTGCCAAAGCCCTTTAGAAGCCCCAGATGAAGCTGCCTGCCTATCCTACCAATTCAGCTTGGTGAAGGAACAGACTTTTTTGTAGGCACAGGGCTTTTAGAGCTGAACAATCTTCCAGTCTAATGGGGGAAACTGATAACTACAATATGGCATGATGAGTTATGTACGACGGAGTAAATAAAGGGAGCAACAGAAGACGGGGGGAAGTGAAGTGAATCATTTTAATCTTGCCTGATTGACCATTAGCGGCCTAGAGAAGAGTCTAACCCAGACTTCTGAAGTAAGCCGAAACCCAAAGGATAAACAGCAATATAAATACAAAGAGTTAAGGTAGAGGGAATAACATGTAAGTTGTGGCAGAGACAATGAGTTCATATATTTGGAGAGGAGGGTGACAAGAAAGGAAAAGTGAAAGATGAAGGTTAAGATATAAGCGAAGTTCAATTTAGGCAGACTCCAGTATGTTGTCTGGGAGTCAGTTTAAATAGCCTGAACTTTAATTTAGGGATAATGAATCACTGCCAAACTTCAAGCGAAGGGTAAAGTCATTGAGACTCTGAGAAGTAACTCGCCCGATTTATACAATTAAGAACATAACCAGAAAATGAGCTGACTCCTGATTACTTCTAATTAACTCATTCCTCATGAATTAACTACAATTCCCGGCTGTCCCATATCTACCAGCGACCCGCCAATTCAAAGGGCAAGGCTAAGGTTTCTCACTTGCCACTGACTCGGCGGAATTAGCCTAAGATTTCAACCGGAAACAGACATTGACCGCTGCGGGCGCCACCTAACGGCCGGCAAGAGCAAAGCTAAGCCCGGAAAGTCGCAACACCGGAAGGGGCCTGGCTGTTTCCGGTAAGACGGCATCAGAGTAGACGCTCAAAGGGGGAGTCTCAAGGGGAAGGTCCGGCAAGTTTACCCAGCGCGCTCGGCTCTGAGACGTCGCATGCCCGCTTTTGCGCAGGCGTGGGGGCTACTGCGCAGGCAAGCGCGTGCTCAAAAGCGTGCGCGCACTCGCTCTGCGCCAGGCGCACCGGTGCCATTTGGAGGGTGAAGCATTTGGAGCTGTAACGCAGGCTTGTTTTCTGAACTACAATTCCCAGCAGGCAGCACCCTTTATTTTAGTGCTAGGTGTGGTTTTCCAGGATAGGGTAAAAAGAAATCTAAGAGGTGATGACGTATTTAAGAGGAAAAAATTTAATACGTTGTTTGAGAAGGCTATTCGCAGAAGCCCCAGTGGCCTAATGGATAAGGCATTGGCCTCCTAAGCCAGGGATTGTGGGTTCGAGTCCCATCTGGGGTGGAGGAACATTTTTGAACTTAAAAGGTGTCTTTTCTTTCTTAAACAATTACAATAAACTCTACCAACTTAGTATCACTTTTTCTAAACGAGGTGTGTATGTGGTTTTATTAGTTGCTGGAGTGTAATTCTCCAGAATCAGCACATTCCTTGTCCTGCAGGATTTTTGAGAAGTCTGACAATACGTTCGATTTTGATACCCCTTTTAGAAATCATGTCAAGGATATCTTCTCAGCGTGTTCTATATCAAATCCACATTCAAGCCCGCCACGCCCGGACACTCCGCAGGCGGTGGGCGAGCGGCGTCTCGATGACGTAGTCCCTAGGGACCGCCTTCCCCGCCGCCGGCCTTCCCAGGTTTTCAGGACCTGGTACTCATTTACATTCGTCCTTCGGTTGCTTTTCTCTTAATTCGTAAGGCCGCCGCTCGGCGTTCGATTAATATGGTTCGGTAAAATAGGGGAGTGAGACATCCCACTGCCCGTTTGTAGAAAAGGGGAGCCCTCCGGTCGTCTGGGCCCGACCGTACCATTACGCCCGCGGGCGCGGGAGGGCGCGCGCGACGAGCAGGGGGTTGTCAGGCCCCAGGCCCGGAGGACAGGAAAATGGCGGCCTTAGGGTCACCGGCGCGCACTCTGCGAGGCCTTCTGCGGGAGTTGCGCTACCTGAACACGGCCACCGGCCGACCCTATCGCGACACCGCGGCCTATCGGTACCTCATGAAGGGTTTTCGAGCGCATCGGGTACGAAACCTATGTCCCGGATGCTCCACGTCCCGGGAAGGGAGGAAGAGCGGGGTCGGAGCGGGGGTGCGGAAGGCCGAGTCTAGCTTCGGAATTTCCGCGGCCGACCCTCCCTCCGAGCCCCGCTCCAGACCAAACTCAGGCCCCAGGCTCGATACTCCGGCCCACCCCCGGGACCTACGGAGGCCCGGAGGGGCGCAAAGTCCTCCGGAGGGATGGAGCTGTCCCGAAGGACTTCATTGGCCGGTCTGTGGCCTCTGCGGAGGGAAAGTGGGATGGTGGGAGGGATTGACGGTGGGTTTTGTGAAGGGAGGAACGTCCCTAGACTTTAAGACACGGCATCTATCCAACAATCTCCTTTTTCTTCAGAGAAGCAAATTTTGGGGAGCAGAAAAGAAAAACTGTAACAAGGTGGGGAACATTGGGAGCTCCTTGAAGAGCAGAAACTGTTTTACTTTTGTATCCCTGCACCACTTAAAATGGTGCCTTGCAGAGTGGTGCTCGGAACTGTAATGAGGTTGTACCATCAGTTACAGCGTTAGCTTGATATATGATCAGGAACCTTTTTACTTCTGTAGCATATAAATCTAAACTTAGGGGAGGCCAACCCTGGGGGAAATACCGTCCTGAAACCCACAGTTCCATATCCCTCTGGGGCAAGAGCCAGTGGAAGATAGTTTCATTTTTTTTCAAATGGGGCAGCCGAGACCTGTACAAGGAGACGTAGAACAAACAGCTATTTTAGAGCCTAGGTTACTTTGCTCCCAAATCGGATTTTTACACTTTATGCCATTGGCGTTATAAATCTGGCTTGGAAAGAAGCTGTAGCCTATCTAAGAAATGGTAAATTGTTGCAGCCCTGTGCTTTAGGAAAGACACTGCAACATGGGAAAAGGGAGACCCATCATTTTGACTGCTGAATTTCTGAGCCATGGAAGTCAGAATGCAAAATCTTAAAAATAGACCTCAGCTAGTTTTAAAATATTAGGGACTGTACTAGGAACTTGGGCTAAATACGAAGAATAAAATGCACTTGGGTCATGTCATTTATGCAGCTTACAGTTCACCTCAGGAGCCATGTAATAAAGAACTTAGAACAAATACATGCTAAAGGTATAGAGGATAGGGCTAAAGGAGTAGGTAGGGAAAGCTTTCAGGAGGAAATTAATTGGGGGACCTGAAGGGTAAATGTAGTTAGCAAGTAGTTAGGAAATTTGAAGATCCAGGTATAAAAGCTGCAGAATTGACAGCCCAGAGGGAAGAGGAATTGAACTGGGAATGATAGAATCTTAGGGTGTGAAGGTGAAGTGAGGAAGAGGAGGTAGTTGGCAGAAATTTAAACTTTATGTAAGTGTAATGGGAGGCCATTCTAAGATTTTTAAGGTGACATGATTACTCTTGAGACTTGGTAATGGCTCTGAAATTCCTTGGGAATGCATACAAAATTCATGCTAAAAATTTTAGAAACAGCACTCTGTGGAATGCATATGAGGATACGGAGTATGGATTTTACTCCCTTCTAGCTTAGACCTAACTCATTGACTCTCCCCATTTTCTCTATCCTTTCCCTAAGGAAACAGGAGAATCTTAACTTTCTTCTTTTGAAAAATGTAGTGTTTAACGTATGGACTCTTGAGGTGTCCGTGGTTCATTTACTGATCTTCCTGACTCCTCTTGATCCGCTCAGGCGAATCAAGATCAGTATTCTCCTATAATAACCTATAATTCCTGTTTCAAATACTAGAGATTTAGGTTTATATAAATGGCTATCACCCATTGTTAATAATACTTGACATTGGTGGTATACTCTCATAAAATCTTAATAAGAAGTTAAAAAAAAAAAAAGGAAATATAAGGGTAGTGCCTGTGGCTCAAGGAGTAGGGTGCCAGCCCCATATATCAGAGGTGGTAGGTTCAAATCCAACCCTGGCCAAAAACTGCAAAAAAAAAAAAAAAAAAAGAAAGAAAAGTTAAATTTAGCTGGTTCCAGGTCTCCATCTGTAATCTTAGCACTTTGGGAGGCCAAGGTGAGAGAATCACTTGAGGCCAGGACTGAGACCAGCCTGGGCAACATAGTGAGATTCCTGTATCTACACAAAATAGAAAAATTAGCCAGGTAAGTGTAGTAGCATGTGCTGTAGTCCCAGCTACTCAGGAAGCTGAGGCAGGAGGATTGCTTGAGCCTAGGAGTTTGAGGTTGTAGTGAGCTATCATCGTATCACTGCACTCTAGCCAGGGTGACAAGAGTAAGACTATCTCAAAAAAAAAAAAAAAAAAAAGGTTGTCCTACATTAACCAGTGTCACAGAAACATAAACTAAAGCAGTCCTTCATTTTTTTGAAAGTTCTGTATTATATTCCTTAGGTGAAATTGATGATCAGTGACCTGATTATAATTCCCATATCTGCCAGTAACCAACCACTGAATGTTTCTAGGCCTTAGTTTCCATATTTGTAAAATGAAGGAGTTGAAACGAGATGTTTTCTTCCAGTGTTAAAATATAGGGACTTTTACACAGCTATAATTTAACAACAAAAATAAATAAATAAATTTTAAAAATATATGTATAGGGACTTCCATTGGAAGTTGAGTGTCAGCAGAAATTTTTGCAGTTCTTTTTTTTTTTTGGCTGGGGCTGGGTTTGAACCCATCACCTCTGGCATACAGTGCCAGCACCCTACTCCTTTGAGCCACAGGCAGAAGTTACCTAGGAGATTTCCAAACTGCCTACTCCATGGTAGATTCCAAAGGCATATTTGGGGTCTGTGTAAATAGTGGCAGCTTTTCCTTTTGCCAGCGTGCAAGCTCTAGTAACAGCTATGATTAAATTGACAAAAGGCAGTTTGGGGTGAGCATGTGAGTGCCCTGAGATTTTTATGTCCTCAGTAAGTATTACTTGTCTATACCAACTGGAGTCTAGGGGCCTTATATACCTTACTCAGTTAGAGTCTTCAAAAGAATAAGGGAGTGAAAGAAGGCAGCTTGTTTATAGAGCAAAAGATTATCAGTGTACTAAAGTGCTGAACAAGAGTGGATCCCTGGAGGCTGAGCGAGGTGGCTCATACCTGTAAACCTAGTACTCTGGGATGCCCAGGTGAGTAGATGGCACAAACTGGAGACCAGTCTGAGCAAGAGTGAGATCCCATCTCTAAAAACTAGATGGGCATTGTGGAGACCAGTCTGAGCAAGAGTGAGATTCCATCTCTAAAAACTAGATGGGCATTGTGGTGGGCATCTGTAGTCCCAGCTACTTGGGAGGCTGAGGCAAGATGGCTTGAGCCTAAAAGTTTGAGGATACTGTGAGCTATGATGCCAGGGGACTTTTTTTGAAAGAATATTGGAGAATTACATTATCTCTGAGGTATTGAGGCCCATGTTAATTATCTCCCTCTAAAGATGAATGTAAAGAGAAATTGTGAATCAGGGTACAACAGAATCAAGAAAGTTGAGCAGAGGACAATTACTGTATTAATAAAGCCATGGAAGCTAAAAGAAAAAAAACATAGGGAGGCTGGGTGTGGTAGCTCAACACCTGTAATCCCAGCACTCTGGGAGGTTGAGGCCAGTGGATTGCTTGAGCTTATGAGTTTGAGACAGCTGGCCAAAAGCAAGACCCCCATCTCTACTAAAAGTAGAAAAACTAAGGTAAGAGAATTTCTTGAGCCACTCTACCAAGGCTGACAGTTTGAGACCATATCAAAAAGAAAAAAAAAAATAGGGATATTCAATGATATTCTTTTTAAACATCCTTTGATTAAATGAAAGTCAGCTTTCCTAAGAATTATTCAGTGGCTTTACAAGTGTATTAAGTATACACTTATTCATATTTGTATTTCTTCTGGGCAACTGGCTTTCCCTCTGGAGAATGCTAGTTTATTATTCCTTTCTTTGTGGACCTGTATCTGTTATCTGGGGTGTTAATGGAATTTCTAACTTTTTGCTTCTCCAGGTCACCAGTGAGAAATTATGCAGAGCAAAACATGAGCTTCATTTCCAAGCTGCCACCTATCTCTGCCTCCTGCGCAGCATCCGGGAACACATAGCCCTTCATCAGGAGTTTCATGGCAAGGGTGAGCGCTCAGTGGAGGAGTCTGCTGGCTTAGTGGGTCTCGAGTTACCCCGTCAGCCTGGAGGGAAGGGCTGGGAGCCATGAACATGGAGTGTTTCCCCGGATGCTGCATTCATACAAGAATTTAATTATTTCTGCCAATATGTATTTATCATTAAATTTCTTTTTAAATTTTTAGGGTTTTTTTCTGTAATTTTATTGACTAAATGGTTCTTAGAGGAATTAACTGGAGGTTTCTTCGTTACTTTCAGTGAATTCACTGAACTTCTTGTGCTAGCCTTTTGTTTTAATGGATTCATATATTATAAAATAAAAGCAAGCCCTCTTGTCTCACTTCTCTTCCCTCTTCCATCCCCATTGCCAAGTAGTAACCATTACTAACTGTTGATGTGCATCCTTCTAGATATTTCCTATGCATTTATATACAATTACACATAGAGATCTTATTTTAAAAATATACAAATATGTGTTAGGATCCTGAAAGAAATAGATGGCATACTCAAATAGGGTTATTGAGGGTTAAAGGGATATATAAAGATTTGGGCTGATTTGAGGTCAAGATGGTGACCCTAAGGGACTAACAGCATTGGGGAGCTCTTACCTCCCTAGGCCTGACAAGCCCTGGCCCTCGGACGGAGGAAATGGCTACAGGTCAACTATAGTACACAGGAAGGAAGTTCAGAGAGAGGGGGAGGGAATGAGCTCACTGACATCTACTTACTAATCTTGTCAAATGGTTTTTCCTCTTGAATTCCCTAGCTTGGTGAATGGCTCCGCCATGCACTTGTCTAATCAAGTAAAAACCTTGGGCTTCATTTGGTATTTTTCTCTCCTCACTCATCACAGTCAACCAGTCAGCAATTGCTGCTTCTACTAGAGCTCTAATAGCCTTCTCTTCTCACCCTTTCTGTCTCTACTGACTGCTCTAATTCAAGCACTGATAATTGGCTGAACCATTAAAAGCCATTCTAAATGGTCCCTTTGCTTTTGTTTTTTTTGCAGTTTTTGGGCAGGGCTGGGTTTGAACCCATCACCTTCGGCATATGGGGCCGGTGCCCTACTCCTTTGAGCCACAGGCGCCACCCAGTCCCTTTGCTTAATTCCTCAAATAAAAATTATTCTTTTTCTGTAAACTGCCAACACTTCTTTATTTGTGGCCCTTTATGATATAAATGAGTATGTCAGTTTCTCCTGGTAGATATGATATGTATTATAATTTCTTTTTCCCTAGACTGTAAGGTCTAAAGAGTGAGGACCATGTCTCATTCTTCCTTGTGGTTTCCAAACCACCTTCCACAGTGACATATATGTAGCATGTATTAAAATTTTTTTTTTTTATGTAGTTTTTTTGGCCGGGGGTTTGAACCTGTCACTTCCAGCATATTGGACCGGCGCCCTACCCCTTTGAGCCACAGGCACTGCCCTAAAATATTTTTTAAATGGATAGCTCAGGCTTGGTGCCTGAGCCTGCTAAACAAACCAAAAAATAGCTGTGTGTTGTGGCGGGTGCCTGTAGTCCCAGCTACGAGGGAGGCTGAGGCAAGAGAATCACTTGAGCCCAAGAATTTGAAGTTGCCGTGAACTGTGACGGTATAGCACTCAATTGAGGGCGACATAATGAGACTCCGTCTCAAAAAAAAAAAAAAAAAAAAAAAAAAAAATAGCTCAGTTCCATTCTGTAAGAGTAGTATAATCTCAACCAGATAAATACTCATAAACATCTCCAAATGCCATGTTTTTCCTATAAGAGGTTAACATTAATTATGTTATTAAGTATGAAGTGGT